>JAVJIF010032967.1:0-92589 GCA_038442645.1 Agave tequilana | reverse complement strand
TTTTGAGATTCATTCCAAAAAAAATGAGAAAAAATAAAATAAAATACGCAAAATGCCCCCAACAAGCAAACAGGTATATAAATTTTTGACATGTAATTTCATTTCATATTTTCTACTTTTTTTTAGTACAAAAACTAATTTCATTTAATGATTGCTCTATGGAAATTTCAGTGTTGATTGCGTTATATATGTATGCAAGTACATGGAAAGTATAGCGTCTGGCTATCATCTATCAGCTGCTGATGCTGTTACGGTTGATGGTGTACAGAAACTAAGAAGTGAGCTTGCATACATGATACTTGCAGATGTAGAGAAGAGTGGGATGAAGAAACAGACATTATACGACATACGACATATGAAGACTGATCTCCGTGCAAATTATTGATATACCACAATTTTTTTTATAAATGTAAAAAATATTTCAAGTGCAATTCATTGCATAATTTTTTTGTTGTATTGATTTAATTTATACACAGTTCTATACATTTATATATTATAAGTTCCATTGATTATTTATAGTCTTCATTTGTTACAACTTGGCTTTTACTATTGCGTACTGATGTTAGAAACAAACATGCCTTCAGTAATTGTGTTAATCAACAATAACACTGCGACCTTCGTCGCTATGCGTGTTAATATTAAGGAAACACCTACCTAACGTACAGCGACTTAAGTCTTCACCATCTCAAAATTATAAAAAGAAGGTTGCGACTTTGGTCGCAGTTGATAGCCGCAGCCTTAGTAAAATACAATGCGACTTTGGTCGCAGTTGATGGCGGCAATGTTTTAATCAACTACAACACTGCGACCTTGGTCGCTATGCGTGTTAATATAAAGGAAACACCTACCTAACATACTGCGACCTAAGTCGCAATACATATAGCGCGACCCTAAATTGCAGTTGCTGGCCATCTTTATCAATAAGAACACTGCGACCTTGGTCGCAATGAACCATGTACACTGCGACCCAAAGTCTCTGACTACATTATGTACAAAAAAAATTAAACTATAAAGTAGAATTTTGTAGCATTAAAACTTTAAAGTACAAGTACATACAAAAATAATACAGTAGAAATCAAAGAATGATAATAAATCTGATTATAATTACACGCCAGTGTCAGAATGCGACTTAATCTCTCTACACTGTGCGACCCTGGTCGCACTTCATAAAAAATTGAAGTCTTTGTTCCTTCGAGATGGAGGCAACCCAAACCTACTTCTTCTGCCAATAAAAAAAAATAAATAGTAAGAATTTTAAAAGATTAATCGTTATAAAAAAAAATGATTAACAGGTTTAATGTAATATACCATTAACGGACAAACCAGTCCTGTAATGGCCCAGCTCTTGGCAGTTACCACATCTTCGATGCTTAACTTCCTTCTGATGTATAGAATCTTCAAAACCAGACTTAAGCCTGGATGCAGCTCTAGGTCTCCCCTTGGTTGGTACTGGACCAATTGGATCACGTATATTCAATTCTTCACCATCTCGCAATATGACAACGGATCCACTGGAACCAACGACAGTCTTAGGATGTGATGAATGATCATTTCCTGACATTGCTCTGTATTCTCTAGTGGTATTTTGGGCAAAACTTTCTAAAACTCCCTCCAACTTTGAAATATTTTCATCAGAATCAGCGACTATGTCCAGAATTGCATTAAATTTTGAACGAACTGACCACAATCTAGCCGTCCGTGGAGTGCCTTGACTGGGAAAAGGCCTCATGCCATTTTCAATTGCAACGTTTTTGTAACGAGCATCCAACCTCCATCTCTGAAGTATATATGATTCCGGTATATGTGTAACGTGATTGCGCCACAAAATACACAGAATATGTCTACATAGGATACCCTCTGTTTCAAATAACGAGCAACTGCAAGAAACATGAAGTTCCTCTCGCTTATCATAACTGACCTTTTCCCAACTGTCTTTTGATTCTGAAAAATTACCAACCAAATATGTTGATCCAGGTTTGTCCTGTTCCACCTCTTCTGAAAACAATGTCATTACAACTGCCCATTCCTTTTGGAACAAATGAAAAATCTTCGGTGTATACAACTTCGAAACCTGTATCTCATATGGATTGGATGTACAATTGGGCACAGAATTCAAACCCCTAAAATCTTGAAGAGATTCAGATGCACGACGGGAAGCAACGACTTTATCATATTGGTGAACAAATTCCACTAGTTTAGTGTTTGAGTTAACAAAACCATCAAAGAAGGAATTAATACTCTCGGACCTCTGACTGGTTGTCATTCCAGCACAGAAAACATCCTTGAGATATGCATTAACCCAATGTCCACGAAGCCTGTACATCTTCATCAACCAACTGCCATCTTCTTCTTCTAACTGATATTTTTCACTCATCAGACGCCATCGTTCCTCACAAGTGCTTATATCGCGGGAGGTGTACCAAGCATGGAAATCGGAGACCATATCTTCTCCATACTTGTTAGCCATTGGGATTTGTTGCTCGGCAATATGTTTCCGTACATGCCAGAAACAGTAACGGTGTCGAGACGTCGGGAAAACAATATTGATGGCCTCACCAATCTGCGCATCCTGATCAGTAATAATCAGCTTCGGTTCAACTCCATGCATGCACTTGAGCCATTTTTGGAATAACCAAACAAAAGTATCCCTCTGCTCATCAGCAAGCATTGCACAGCCGAACAAAATTGACTGCCGGTGATGATTTACTCCAGTGAATGGAGCAAATGGCAAGCTCAAGTGATTAGTCCTGTATGTGGTGTCAAAAACGATCACATCACAGAAGCTCAGATACGACGAAATAGCTCTTCCATCAGCCCAAAAAATGCTTCTAAGTGTGCCCGCGTTATCAACTTCACTTGAAAAGAAGAATTCTGGATCGGTCTCGGCTTTCTCTTGAAAATATTTGATAATAGCAATAAACTCATGACCGCAGTTATTTCTACGTTGACGAGTGAAATCAATAACTTGTTGAGGGCGCACTTCTTCACAGCCTTCTCCCTGGCTCATTGCATTAACAACGCGGGAAATATTTGAAGGCCGCATTCCAACATCAACCAGATTGGTCATAATGCTTCTGCTAATTTTTGAACGATGATTCTGGTGAGAGTAATGGTGATGTACCTTATCCGGGCTTGACAATTCATGTGAATGAGTATCAATAAATTTTGTGATAACCCAATATCGAGTTGAGTCCAACAATAAACGAAGACGGATATGCATCTCAGCAGGACAAGATACTCTAGTGTTAACTCGACGATGCACTGTAAGCCCCTCTTGTCTTTTGTCACACAACTTCTTCAGCCCTTCCTTGTTGCAGCAAAATCTTCTGCAAATAATCTCATGAGGAGGCTTCCGTGACTTATCTGTACTTTTTCTTCTCACGCTAAAACCTCTATTCCTTGCAAAATAATTGTAGAAATTGTATGCTTCCATATGCGACAGGAACTGTTTCCCTATAAACTTATCTGAGCTTCCAGACATTTCTGCATGTGCATTCATATCCTACAAAAATAATTTACACGAATAAATGAATATAAATATTTTTTAGATATCACTGTATTCTAAAATATAAGTTATATAAATGCGACCAAGGTCGCATAAGAGATGAAAACAATTTACTTCTTATCAGCTGTTGCGACCAAGGTCGCAGTTATCCGTATGAGAAGAAATCTATATTACTTCTTACTAAAGACTGCGACCTAAGTCGCAGTAAATAAAAATAAGATTTCACATACGGCATGAAATCTATAATACTCCTTATTGAAGACTGCGACCTAAGTAGCAGTAATCAGTATGTGAATAAATCTATATTATTCCTTACTAAAGACTGCGATCTAAGTCGCAGTTATCCGCATGTGAAGAAATCTATATTACTCCTTACTAAAGACTATGACCTAAGTCGCAGTTATCCGTATGTGAAGAAATATATATTACTCCTTACTAAAGACTGCGACCTAAGACGCATACCCTAGAAAAAGAGAATTCACAGCCGGAGATTATTTTCAAATAAGATTGCGACCGAATATTAAAACGGTCGCAGTACCTCACAGTCTAAAGAGAAAACATTAAATATTTAAGAAATTGTTTTTAAAATAGATATAAACAATTAAAACCTGTTGATCAGCATGCAGAGATGTCAACCCTTCAAGATTTTCAATATTCTGATAGAAAGTAGAACCAGATGCAATATCTTCCATATTAAGATCGCCGGTATACTGCTCAGACGTCGACATTAAATATTTTGCAGAAAAAAATTGATCTGAAAAGATTTTATATTTTCAGAAAAAAGTTTATCGCAGACTGAAAAGGTGAAACTAAATCTTTCAAAAAGAGGTCAGGAAATAGGCTGAAAAGTAATTTATATCATATAAATAGCGGCAAAAAATAAAAGGGGGGAAAAATAATAATAAACAATAAGGAAAAGTTATCATAAGGGGTATTTGGTAATTTAACTTCTACATAAAAGCGGGCCGCAAGTCAGCGAGGTGACAAATTGAGCCACGTCACCGCAGGCTGAGAGAGTACTCTCAGCCCGCGGGCTGATATACATTTTTCTCATATATATATATATATATATATATATATATATATATTATATATATATATATATATATATGAGTTTTTACATCTTTTTCTTTTTGTCTTCCCTTTTTTTTTTTTTTTTTTTTTTTGTCTTTTTCTTTTTTAAGTTTTGGATGCAACAGAAGCCTCCTACTTTGGCTGGCTTCTTTTTTGGGTGTGTGTGTGGGTGTGTTTTTCTAATTAGAGTTTGGAGTTTAGCTGAGAGGGCCCCCGTCCCAATACATGTTTAGAGTTTAGGTTTTTTTTTTTTTCCTTAATTACCTCAATCACCGATGAAATTCACCGACGATCTTTAGAGAGCAAACTCGAGGCCTGACAACGATCACGTCAGGAGTGAAGAAAATATCCGTGAGATGATGTTCAAACTGATGACCGTAAAGAACAATATGCTCTAACTCACCCGGGAGAACGGGTTCTCCTGGGAGAATCTGATTTTAGAACCATCAATATCACAACAAATAAACCGGGCGGACCCGAGGCCCGGCCCATTGTGACCATCAAGAAAGCAGAAGCTGTTCTGTGTTCGTGCACAACAACCAATCCAGCTCACCTCCGAAAGCTCCCTCATACATATCCCAGTACCCACACCTGCGGGTCAAAAGAAACCCCTCTTTAGATATCTACTAGTCCATTTCCATTTCCCTGCCCTCTCCGTCACCAGAAAGCCAGCCGAGAAACCTCCACAAAGCACCGCAACTAAAAAAATTAAAATGCAATAAAATAATCTAAGAAACCTCAGCCCCCATTAATGCGAATGGCTTTTTTATTCCCGCACCTCCTCACTCCATAACTGAAGAGGAGAAAATAGAGAGCAGCGGCGGCAATGGACGAAGACTCGGTCTCGGCCACATCAACTCCCCCGGAGCAGCAGCAGCCTCTCCTCCGCCCCGCCGCCGGAAACGGCAGCGGCAGCGGCCGATCGTCCACGCGTGTCGCCGCACTGCTGGGCCGGGCCGCCGCCCGCCGCGGCGGCCCTTCCGCGCTCGTCCGCGAGACGGCGGCGATGCAGCTGGAGGAGCGGCGGGCCGACTGGGCCTACTCGCGGCCCGTGGTCGCGCTCGACATCTCGTGGAACCTGGCGTTCGCGGTCGTCTCCGCCGTCATGCTCGCCGTCACAGTCAACGAGAGGCCTGGCGTCCCCCTTAGGGTTTGGGTCGCGGGCTACGCGGCTCAGTGCGTGGTGCACGTAGCGCTTGTCTGGGCGGAGTATCGGCGGAGGATGGCGGGGAGGGGAGAAGGGGGAGGGGATGGGGAGATGGGGCGAGGCGATTCGGATGCGGTCGATAGCGAGGAGGATGTGGATGATGGCGGAATTCGGTCGAATCAGCGGTCCAGGTAAGATCTAGGGTTAGGGCTTTTGCGATTGTGATTGTTTGAAGCTTGTTATGTGAAATTGCTGTGCTTTTGGTATGTGATATAGCTTAGAAGTTAAGTAGTTTTGCAGGTTGTAATCTATTTGGAGTTCTTCATTTTGCTCTTAGGATCCCAGTCATGAATTTTGAAACTTACAAGGCAGTACGTAATTTTTTGGTACAGTTGTATGGGATTTCATTTGGTAAGAGAATTGAGTCAGTTGTAAGGTGTTATATCCAGAACTGAAAAGCTTACTTGATATTGTTTAGCATCTTATATCCAAAACCCCTCTTATACCCTGAAGTTCAGTGATGACTAATAGATGGTAAATCCTGTTGTTGCTTGTAGTCATTGTTTGGGCCTCTCCACACATCTGAAGCTAGACCATAAAGTCTTTTTAGTTCCCAAATGCTACCCAAATCACCCAAGGTATGTGAGCTGGTGATAAGACCTAGACAAAATTTTGGGCATAGTCAATCTGTCAATCTCTGCTTAAGGTATAGAAAAGTTTGATGACCTTGTTCTTGTTGTGATAGCCCCCACGATCGATATGCTCTTATACCAATAGCTGGGACGGCGCTACGAATGACAGGATCGTCGAGTAACGAGAAGAAGAGATGAAGAAGATATTCTGAAGTATAGAAAGCCAACATACAATTTAACGTGGTTCCACCGATCAAACAGATCGTGTGTACGTCCACGGAGAAAAGGGGAGAAATTTTATTAAACTTTGGGGGAATACAATAAGAAATACCTACACCTTTCGCTAAGAAGAATATAAGTCTTTTGATGGCCGCCTGGAACAACAAACTCTTATGGCTAAAGCTTCTCTCACAATTCTCACTTTTTCTTAATTCACTCTTTGAAGTACACTGAAGGCCACCCCAATGGGTTATTTATAGACTATAGGACTATCCTAGTCCTACACAAATTCCATCAATACGAACAACACCACTTCAGAGAAAGAGAAAACTCGAATCCAACTCGAGCTGGAAACAGATCCAGAAAAGAAAACTGCCAGAACTGTCTTGTTAGTCGATTTATATGCCAGATTAGTCAACTACTGAATGTATTAGTCGACTTATCAATGTTGTCGACTAACTGAGAACATCCAACACTCTGTTGCGTTCCAAGTCGACTACTGAGATGACCTAGTCAACTACTCTGAGTCACATCGACTATACTGCATGCATCTCTTCGTGCTCGTCCATTTTTGATAGCTGAATCTTCGTCTACCTTCAAGACGTATTTCAGTCACAATCCTAACAATCACCCCTTGACTTGAATACGTCCAAATCTGAGAATAGCCGCCATGCTCCATGTGCTCACATCAATGCACAATTGAACAACTTTTGATTTCATCTTCATCTCACTCCCTCTTCTCCATAACCCTCTCATGGGGTTCACAATCTGATTAGATCGAACAAGTTCAGACCCGATCTAAACTTGATCACCCAACGATCTCCTTAATTCACGCTGAATTTATGAGAATTTACTCCAATACAGAAGTAATGGTCTGAACTTCTTTGTTGTGCGCTGGCGCCCTAGTCCCAACCTGCCTTCGGGGTAAAACTTAACATCCTAGCTCGAAATTATTGCAGTCTCTGATTGTTTCACAAGCTCTGATCTTGAAGCCGAGGATAACTGTAATCCACCAACTGTAACCTCCGAATTTCGCAACTTGTAAACATTGCCAACATCTTCGGCCTGAAACTTCACATGGTCATATTTGAAAACTGTACAAGATCACATTTAAAACTGAAATTGAACCCTTCTCTATGTAGGACTTCAAGGGAGATGAGATTGTATATTGATTCGGGAACATGACGAATGCCTTGAAGAGTAGTATGCCTCCATCATGAGAACGAAACTAGATTGTTCTTTTGTCAATCACTTTGCTCGTAGTAGAATTCTCTATAAAGACCTCTCCCTTTGAACCGAAGTATATGAGAACATTTTCTTATTGGAATTGATATGTTGTGAACATCCAGAGTTAATAATCCATCTATCTTTGTTACTGATTGATCTGTCTGTAACAGATATAACATCACACTTATCTTCATCCCTTCAGCCAGTTCAGTGGCATTAGCATCTGTTTCTTTTTGCGAGTCTAACGATCAACTCTAATGCACCCCTTTTTGTGCAACCAGTTGCACTCCAAATTCTTGTGTTTTTGGTTACCCGTGAAACTTTCGTTATTACTCTTATCCTTCGTAAAGTGAGCTCGCCAATAATCATCGTGATGAGACTCATCTGTCAGCTTGTAGATAATTTTTTCCTTGTTGAGCAGATGCTCCTTGATCTTATAGTTGATTTGCCTCCATAGATGATAGCTTCCCTAGAGCTCTTTTATGAAGAAGGTAAAGAACACAATAATAAAAATGCCTGATCCTCATTATCTATCTCAATCTCTATCTTATCTAAATCATTGATAATAGAGAAAAATTCTACAATGTGAGACGATAGGTGTACTTTCATGTATGCGGAGAAGAAAGAGACGCTACTTTAGAATCAACCGTTTCGCCAACAACTTCGGATAATGGTCTTGAAGTCGCTCCCACAACGAGGATGCTGTTTTCCTTGAAGAAAACTCATCTCATCCAACACTTCGTCCACTAAGTAAAGTTGAATAGCCGTCAAGGCTTTCTTATTCAACTTCTGTCAAGTTTCTTCCTTCATGTCTTAAGGCTTTTTCCCTCCCGTGTAGTGATTTCTTTAACTCGCTATGTGTTAGGATGGTGTTCATCCTAATTTATCACATGCTGAAATTGATGACACCATTGAACTTCTGAATATCAAATTTGATTGCAGACATCTTCACGTTGACCTTGTTCTGACACCAATTGTTGTGATAGCCCTGACGATCGATATGCTATTATTCCAATCGCTAGAACGGCGTAGCGGAATGATAGGATCGTCGAGCAATGAGAAGAAGAGATGAAGAAGATATCCGAAGTATAGAAAGCCAACACACAATTTAACGTGGTTCCATCGATCAAACAGATCGTGTACATCCACGGAAGAAGGGGAGAAACTTTATTAAACTTTGGAGAATATAATAAGAAACATTGACACCCTCGCTAAGAAGATTACAAGCCCTTTGATGGTCCCCTAGAACAACGAACCCTTATGGCTAAAATTTCTCTCACCAAACTCTCACTTTTTCTTGATTCACTCTTTGAATTACATTGAAGGTCACCCTCTAGGGGTTATTTATAGACCACAGGACTATCCTAGTCCTACACAAACTTCATCAATACGAACAACACTGCCTCAGAGGAAAAGAAAACTCGAATCCAACTCGAACTAGAAACAAATCAAGAAAAGAAAACTACAGAACCGCCCTGTTAGTCGACTTATATGCTAGATTAGTCGACTAATGAATGTATTAGTCGACTTATCAATGCTATAAGTCGACTATTGAGAACATCCAACCACAGTTCAAAGACTTGGCCGAGTCGTATACGTCTCGGCACCTCCGAGACGATTCCGAGACCTGATTGAAGGATCCACTAAGAAACGACTGACTCGGTCTTGACTCGGAGCTGACTCGGCCGAGTCACGATATGACTCGGACTGACTCGACCGAGTCAGCTCCGAGTCAGTTTAAAAAAAAAGGAAAAAAACCTAAACTTACATGGGATCTAGGGCTCCCTGCCTTCGCCGCCTGCCCGTTCGGCGTCGTCGCCTGCCCGTCGTCACCGCCGCCGCCTGCTCCGCTCAACCTCTTTCCCTCTCTCTCTCAATTTCTCTCTCTCACAATCTCTTTCTCCCTCTCCCTCCTCCCTCCCTCCCTCCACTCTCTAAGAGCAACGGAAGGGGGAGAGAGGGAGAGGGGAGACGAGAGAGAGGGAATGGGAGGGAGACGAGAGAGTGGGAGATAGAGCCGAGGGAGAGAGTAGAAAGAGAAGGGAGAGGGAAAGAAACGAGAGGGAGATAGATGCAGAGGGAGGGAGAGATCCACTCAACCGATCTCTGTCTCCTCTTTATCCTTTTCTTTTTTTCTTTTTGAGTTTTTTATATTTACTCCCTCAAATCTTTTATATTTCTGAATTTACTCTCAAATCATCATATTTTCTCAATTTTCCCTCAAAACAAATTTGTTTTGTACATGTGATACATGAATTTTGATATCTACATTTTTTTACGATTTGTCATGATTTTTTCAAAAGTTTTTGAGCTTTCTATGTAGCGTTTTGCGCGTATTGTCCAAGATCGATCCGAGTCGCCAAGGCCGATTCGTCTCAGTGCCCGCCGAATCGGCGACCGAGGCTGCGACTTTGAACCATGCATCCAACTCTGTTGCGTTTCAAGTCGACTACTGAGATGACCTAGTCGACTACCTGAGTCGCAAGTCAATTATACTGTATGCATATCTTTGTGCTCGTCCGTTCTTTAATCTCTGAAGCTTATATCTTCACGACGTATTCCAGTCACAATCCTAGCAGTTCGTATGTACGCGGTCCAAATTCTGCTTTTGGCAGGTACAAGACCATTTTTTGGCCCTATACAAAATTTTAATTTCTTATATACTGTTTAAAAACAACATCTAAAGGTGTTGGAAAAGTTAAACAGAAGCATCAAATCAATCAGTTAACAAATTACGCAGGCTAATTTATGGCGATGGATTGTGGTATTACTTAGGTTGAAGAAGATTTAGCATCTTAGAAAAAGATTTTTAAATTCCTTAGAAGTTTGGAAAGTTTTGGAAAAAACTTTAAATGACAGTATATGCTAAAGAATGAAAAAAATATAGATAATCTATGAGGGTGCTATTTGGACTGGTTTTGAAATGTCCAGAGTGATTCTTGGAATTTGTAAGGTTTCCATTAGCTTCCGATTGAATTGGTTTTCAGAACCATTCAGTTAGTGAAATATTCGAATAAAATTTGCAACTTTGCAATAGTTTAGAAAAAGTGGTGATTAAGCACCATGGGACTTTCTTAGTATTTAGATATATTTAGATATAA
Source organism: Agave tequilana (assembly GCA_038442645.1). Taxonomy (NCBI): domain Eukaryota; kingdom Viridiplantae; phylum Streptophyta; class Magnoliopsida; order Asparagales; family Asparagaceae; genus Agave; species Agave tequilana. The sequence goes on along the minus strand of JAVJIF010032967.1, from coordinate 81,684 downwards.
CGTGGTTGGGACCTACAATTCTGGGATTGCTTCATCCTTGATTTTATGATTGGAATGATGTTCAGTTGGACCATTACAAAGTATAGTATGTGCATGCATACAATCCATCTTGAAGATGGGAAAGTTCATTCACGGAAGGGATGACTTGCCTTTGAGTCAAATTATTATGTTATTTTGCAGAACTATAGCTTTTCATGTTATAGTAGCTGTTGGATGTGTGTGCAGAACGTTATATTGGTAGTTAAGGAGGTAATATAACATGGAAATCTGTCAGAAATTTTATAGTAATTACTCATTTTGCAGTGAAACCCTCCACTTAGAGTTATAACTTTAATCAATTCCTAAAGAGATAAATATGTTGATTCCTTTTTTTTCTTTCAAATTTATTTTTTGCACCTCTCCCTCTCATCTTTCATTTTACCTTCTTTTCAGAACTCTTCACTTGTTATCCCTTTGTCATTTAAAAGAGAATTTCAAATGTTGCTGTTGCTATTCCGGACATTCATGCCCTTAAGATTATTGTTAAATATTATCATGAAAGTAAAAAACTGTAGTATGTACAGGGTAACACTGACCTATGATGCACGGACACGGGACACAAGCACGACAAAATTCAAAAAAAAAAGGATACGGGGACTCAACAAGCAATATTTTTTATTATTATTATATACAGGTAAACCAATTTATAACAAAACAAGTACTTTTTTGGATTGATCTATAACAATTTAAAAACAAAAACCAATTTTTTGGCATAAAAAACACAATTTATAACAGAACAAGAATTTTTTTTGTAAATATCTATGAATCCCTTTTTCTTTTAAATGACCTGCGACCGACTCCCCTAACTCGTGATTCTCTCAAAGTGAAAGAGATCGAGAGAGGCTATCTCATTTGATCGAGATCCCGATGATCCCGGCGAGATCCCGAAGAAGCTGGCCAAAAAATGAAGTCGGCGACGATGAAGTCTGATCTGCTCCTCTCAGATCTCTCTCTTTCTCTCGATCTCTCTCTGAGCTCTCTCATTTGATCGAGATCCCGGCGAGATCTCGACGAAGCTGGCCAAGAAATGAAGAAATCGGCGACGATGAAGTCTAATCTGCTCCTCTCAGATCTCTCTCTCCTCCTTTCAGATTCGCTCTCGATCTATCTCTTTGAGCTCTCTCATCGGATCGAGATCCCGACGAAGATCTCAGCGAGATCCCTTCAATTCTACAAAGTTGGCCAATAAATGAAGTCGATGATGATGAAGTCGAGAGAGAGAGCAGAGAGAGATGCTTACCTCAGATCAAGAACCATGAGGGCGAGAGGACGCCGAGATCCAGACGAAATCCACCACGACTTCGTGACGACGATCTCGAGACGATAATAATGACGACTAGGTTGCATGTTCGTCTTCTTCTTGTTAAATTTAAGAGAGCAATCTTCTAACAAAAAAAAAAAAAAACGAAAGATGCACTGCTTCCGCCATTGACACGCTGTGTCGTCACCGTGTCCGATGACACGGTTGACCATGTCTGACGAGTCAACCAGGTTGACCCGCGTCGGACACGGTCACGTGTTGTGTACGTGTTTGCGTCCGACACGTGCCCGGCACAGACACGACCCTCATTTTGGCGTGTCCATGTTTCATGGACACTGGCATGTAAAGAATAATAGCAATATGAAAGCAATTTTAGCACAAAAACACAAACAATATCATGAAATCAATCAAAGTATGATGAAATTAGCACTAGTAATCCCTAGTAGTTGTTCGGCAAAAGGAAAGTGTATTGAAACGATACAAGCACCAGAGTTAAGAGTTCATTATTGATGTGAGTTATATCCTTCAGTAGTTGTACTTGTGTCCTTCCGAACTATTCGTCCTAGCCAAATGGTAAAACGAGTCGTATCCTTTGGGAGGGGGAGCGATCAAAGTTTTGTCCGGTTCTTACTTTGTTCTCTTTAAAATATGTTCCTTCTTGTTTCAGTTAAAAATAAAAGAAAAAAAGAATAAAGAGTGGAATCGATGATGTGATTTGCTTGTGAGTAAGAAAGCGAGTGAAAACAGAAGAGAAGAAATGCGGCTTTGAGAAAACGATGAATGGAAACCAAAGAAAAGAAAAGAGAAGGCTTAAAGAAACTAAAAGAAAATTTTATAAGTAGTTTAAAAGAAAGCTTTGAGAAAAGAAGTGCAAAAAGAGTTTGAAGAAATTTTGAAGAAGTTTCTAAAGAAAAATTGTTTGAAAAGTTTTAGTTGTAGAAAATGGGAAAGATTGCATGGTTAACATTCTACAAATGAATCCCACTAACAGTTAACTTGCTTGAAGATAGGGCCTCACAATGGATTCTTAGCCTTCATGAGTCTTGTGCATTAAGAACTAGTCATGTGTTCTAATGAAAGTTCTTCACCCTCCACTTTGCGTTACACGGCAAAAACTTTAATATCACCCTATCAAGATCCGTTTTAGGACGAGATTAAGGTGAGAAATAAGTGCACTATCGGTATCGATAAAGATGAGTAGGTATTTTCCAAGTCAAAATAAGCAATTTAGGCAATCAATAGATCACCAAGAACATAAAGTTAGAGCATGAAATATGTGAGTTAGATTGCTTGTTAGAGAGTTAGAGTTAGAACCCTTCATCATAAACCATCCATAGCTCTTGCTTGCATAAGGCTCTTTGGCATGCTATAGATTCATGTGGGTTATCAATCAAGAAGTTAGGGTTAGTGGGTTAGTAGTTAGTCATGCAAGAAGAAGATTAACTTGACATGAATAAAAAATATGGAATGAAAAGCTTGTTAGAGATGTTGGCAATTGTTAGAGACATGAATCAAAAAGCACAAAGTAGAAGATGCAAGAAAGAGTAATGAGGAAAGAAGTAATCCCTGTATTGATTTTTCACTGAGTCAATTACAATAACACTTTCTTCCCCACTCAATTTCTGGAAATTAAAAACCTAGACTAAATTGGCAATGATGCAAAGAAGATCCTCTTCTTGTTGTCGGTCATGGTCCAACCAATGACCTCCCTATTTTCTCTTAACACTGTAAGAAGATCCTCTTCTTGTTTTTTCGTTAAATGGGGAGCAATGATCATTGGGAAAGCTTCCTTTTCATCCAAGTACTGGTACTCGAGATAACTAGAAAGAGCTTTCAGTTCAGACGAAGGGATATGATCCGTCGAGGGTTCTTCTTGCAAGGGAATATTCGGGGTTGCATTTGTTGCCTACTTTACTGCTGAGTCTACTATCTAGTCAAGATTGAAGTCATTCGATTCCAAGTCAAATTCGTGTTCTGACTTATACTCTAGCTCTTTCTCATGTTCACTGGTTAGTCTTTCAACCAGGTTCACTTCAAACAATTGGTCATCCACATCTTGTGGTTGTTTTCCCAGGTGGAAAACATTCATCTCCTTAGTCATGTCGCTTAAAGTTAAGCGCATTGACCCGTTCTTACAATTTATGATCGCATTTGCTGTTGCTAGGAAGGGTCGTCCTAAAATGACTGGGGTCTGAGCTTTCGGAATCAGCACAGGTTGTGTTCCAAAACAATAAAATTCACGGGGTAGATGAACTGCCCGACTCGTATAAGGACATCCGTAATTTTCCCCTTGGGGACTTTTAGAGAACATCAGCTAATTGTATAGTAAGTTAGTAACCCGAGTTGGACGGAGGTGGCCCAGCCTGAGTTGCTGATACACAGAAAAGGGGAGCAAGTTTATACTTGCTCCCAGATCAAGCACTGCCCGGCTTATGGTGGTCTGTCCTATAATACATGAAATGGTTGGGCATTCGGGGGGGTCTTTGTTCTTTACAGGGATGGGTTCGGATTGCAACTCTCTGATGTTTGATGCAAGGAAGACCTTTTTGGGAACATTTGTTTTCCTTTTCTTGGTGCACATGTCTTTTAGAAATTTGGCATATGTTGGGACTTGTTGAATGGCATCAAGAAGTGGCACGTTTATCTGGACTTGATTAAACATCTCTCTAATCTTTTCTATTGAGCATTGGTCTTGGTGTTTGCTAGCCTATTAGGGAATGGTACAATAGGCTTGTATGTTTGCTCAGCTGATTTATCCTTTTCGTCAGACTTTGAAGTGGATGGTTGTGAACTTGTTGAAGAAGACGAGCCATTTGAATCAGGTTGTGCAGTTAAAGGAGGATTAGACACTGTAGCATTTGAAACCTGGTTATCTACTTGTTTTCTAGACCTTAGAATATGAACAGTGTTGTATTGTTTCGGTGTTACGTCCTCGGCTTCATTAACGAGAAAAGAGTTATTTGGATTAGGCAATGGCTGACTTGATAATGCTCCTTTTTGTCTTTCGTTAAGTGCGCTTGCCAATTAACTTATCTGAACTTCTAACCTATTAATAGCCTTGTTGTGATTGTTCATCATTGAGGCTTGAGTTTTTGACAGTTTCTAATGCTCTTTTCAAATATGTCATTTTTTATCTGGAAGATTTTGTTGCTGTTGGTAAGCGGGCTGAAAATTGTGTTGGTCAGTCAGTTGGAAATTGGGTTGATGAGTCTGAGCAGCGAATTGATGTGAAAAATGTTGTCTTGGCTGCTCAGGACTAGACTGACTCTAAGAAAAGTTGGGATGCTTCCTCCATCCCGGGTTGTATGTCATGGAGTGGGGATTGGAAATTTGGTCTGTAAAGGCTGCGTCCATACCATCAGGTAACATCTGTTGAGCTTGGTATACATGATACTCCTAAAAAATGTGAGTTAAGGCATGGCAGTAGGTACAACTCGGATTTGGCATTTGGGGTGAGTTGATCTGGTTCATCGAGTTTTGTTCTCTAGCCTCTAGCAGTTCTAGTCTCCTCGTCAGTTGTGTAATTTTGGCCTCAGCAACTATGAAAACTTAATGGAATGCATACTGGTTTTGGATGTTATGGGGTTAGTCTTTTAGGACAAGACTCCCACTGAATGGTGTTTTCGGGTAAGTCGTCCAAGATGAAACCAAACCGATAAGCTATACAACCACTTCTTGGCTGTATCCTTAAGAGCAAAGGGAATGAATTTCAATCTCACGGCGTCTTCCCCCAACTGGAGAATTCGCATCATCAAATATACTTCTTCAAACTCCCGAATGAAGAAATATGTGTCCTCAAAATCCATGCCATGAAATCTAGAAAGTGTATTTATAAATTAGGGTTTCAGCTTGAAATTGTTACCATTGGTCTCTGGTAACTGGAAGCAAGAGGGAAGTGATGTTCTAATCGGGTAAAACTTGTCTTGAAGCGACATGTTTGGCCATGATTGGAATGAACTCAGGAGGTGGTGTAGGTGCAAGTGGAGTGTTCCTAGCTAACCTTAAAGAAATTGGATCCCTAGACCATTCTTGCATGCACAACACAAACAACATTCACCCAACAAACAAACGTAAAAAGAAAAAGAACAAACAAGTAAAATGAAAAATAATCTCCAAGCCTAGTATAGGATACCTGGACCTAAACTACTCTTAACTGGGCGATTTTCTGGTGAAGTTGTTGTTTGAATCCGACCACAAGCTAATCAAGTCAGGTAGGAGCAAAATACGGTGGGAGGTATCTATGCGTAAGCAGCGTGCCTTAATTACACCAAACCACGGTATTTTTGAGGCTTAACTTCTTAATCCCCAACCTTAAATACTGATTTCACAAGAGTAAGATTCAAAACAAGTTTCACCCTCGCTTAATCTCCTAATGAGTCTAGATGTCCCTAGGGGCTAACGTTTATCAATTTTAAATTAGATTTGTGATTGTGAATGCTTGAAAAGTTATTTTTGGGTTAAGAAAGGGTGATGAAATCTCCATCTTATCTTGTTTATTTTGGTGATGCCTTTAAGAATCTATTTATGCAAGTGTATAGAATATATCAAATAAGATTCACTCAAATCATATAAATCAACCAAAGAGTGAGTCCTATTCTATATGCTATGCTCACGTACCTTGCTCCAACACTCTTCAACAGTAAAGTAAATGAATCATAAAGACACGTGCCCAAAGATGTAAATGTCTAAACCGATTTTTAACTTTCAACAAGTTTTTTGCTGTTTGTTTATTAGCAATTATATGGGTGTGGCATACAAGGAAAATAATTGTTGCAGAGAGCTAATTTTTGCAAAGTAAGCAACCTGCAAAAAAATTGTCAGTAGTGCACTCAACCTTGCCGCGAAAACGCGGCAAGTTTGAGGGTACTTGGTCTCTGCTTTCTAGAGTAGGGGCCCCAGACCACTTAAGAGATGTCCCTGCAGCTGCTATTTCTTTGTTTCCAACACCTGTAACCTGAAACAGAAAGGAAACGTTCAGATTGAGAAAACAAAGCTAAAACTGTTACGCTCCCCGACAACGAAGCCAAAAATTGTTGTTCGGCAAAAGGAAAGTGTATTGAAACGATACAAGCACCAGAGTTAAGAGTTTATTATTGATGTGAGTTATGTCCTTCAGTAGTTGTGCTTGTATCCTTTCGAACTATTCATCCTAGCCAAGCCAAATGGTAAACGAGTCGTATCCACAGGGAGGGGAGCGGTAGAAGCTTTGTCCGGTTCTTACTTTGTTCTCTTCAAAATATGGTCCTTGTTTCAGTTAAAAAATAAAACAAAGAAAGAAGAAAGAGTGTGAAATGGATGATGTGATTTGGTTGTGTAAGAAAGCGAGTGAAAACAAAAGAGAAAAGAAATGCGGCTTTGAGAAAGCGATGAATGGAAACCAAAGAAAAGAATAGAGAAGGCTTAAAGAAACTAAAAGAAAGTTTTAAAAGAAAGCTTTGAAAGTGCAAAAAGAGTTTGAAGAAATTTTGAAGAAGTTTCTAAAGAAAAATTGCTTGAAAAGTTTTAGTTGTAGAAAATGGGAAAGATTGCATGGCTAACATTCTACTAATAAATCCCATTAACCGTTAACTTGCTTGAAGATAAGGCATCACACTGGATCCTTGGCCTTCATGAGTCTTGTGCATTAAGGACTAGTCGTGGTGTTCTAATGAAAGTTCTTCACTCTCCACTTTGCGTTACATGGCAAAAACTTGAATATCACCGTATCAAGATCCGTTTTAAGGCGAGATTAGGGTGAGAAATAAGTGCCCTATCGGTATCGACAAAAACGAGTCTGTATTCTCCAAGTCAAAACAAGCAAGTTAGGCAATCAATAGATCACCAAGAACATCAAGTTAGAGCATGAAATATGAGAGTTAGATTGCTTGTCAGAGAGTTAGAGTTAGAACCCTTCATCATAAGCCATCCATAGCTCTTGCTTGCACAAGACTCATTGGCATGTTATAGATTCATGTGGGTTATCAATCAAGAAGTTACGGTTAGTGGATTAGTAGTTAGTTAGTCATGCAAGAAGAAGATTAGCTAGACATGAATAAAAAATATGGAATGAAAAGCTTGTTAGAGATGTTAGCAATTGTTAGAGACATGAATCAAAAAGCACAAAGTAGAAGATGCAAGAAAGAGTAATGAGGAAAGAAGTAATCCTTGTATTGATTTGTCACTGAGTCAATTACAATAGCACTTTCTCTTCCTTACTCAATTTCTGGAAATTAAAAATCTAGATTAAATTTGCAATGATGCAAGAGAAGAATACCTAGAGTAGCACAAGCAATGAAAATACTCTTCTCTCTATTTTCTATCTAACTCTCGGGTGAATTTATAAGGTATTTATAGGCTGCAGTGGCTTGGGGAGCACGAAACGAGGGGGCACATGTCCTTGATCTGCAGCTTCCACAAGATTGCCGCGGAAACGCAGCTTTTTGCCGCGTTTTCGCGGCTTGTTTAAGCGCAAACACCTTGATCCAATTCCAGCTGTCTCTCTTCTAGAAGGGGAGCTACGGGGAATATTCAATTTTTCATGCACTTGGGCTAGCATTAGCCAAGCTTCATCCTCTTATTTTTAGGACTAATCTACCCCTATCTAGAATGATCTCTCTTGCACCTCAAGAAAACTTTTTAATAATCTAAAAAATGGCTGGAAAATTAGAATTATGTTACAATCTTGCCCTTGACCTTTTAATTATCTGCAAAACACCCAAAAGAGATTTATTAGTAACATATTTAACATAATTTGGTAGAAAATGTGATGATAATGATGCAAAATTGACTACCAATCATTAGATATCAGTTTCCTAGTGGTAAATTGTCTTTTCAAATCTGTATAACCCTTTTCGCTTTAATAGAGGGGCAACATGTGAAGAATCATGAAAATAGCGGTAAAACACAGACTCAAAGTTGATATGCGCGTAACATGTGAAAAGTAGAGAGTGTATAAGCTCCTGTTTTCTCTTTTCTAAATGACAGAAAGTAAGCTTTTTGGAGAAATTTATTAGACCCAAAATCTTCCATTGAATTCTTCCCTTTCCCTTTATCCCGATATTCTCTTTTGATAAAAAAATAACAGGATTTGGATTAATTTCCTTTCTGACATAAAGGACTTGAATTAAATACTGAAGGTCTGGGAGTATCTAGAAGTCATAGGCTGGCTTGTGTAAAGCTAATCTGGCCAACTACTTGATGCAAATCGCATGTGACACAATGACTCAGTTTTATTGTTTTGGTTTCTATACACGTTTAAAGTCGTAATCCTTCATTGTTTTGTTGCTCAAGGGTAACCAATGGTAATCATGTTTAGATTTCAATCTAACCCTATTTAGTATTTATCTAACCCTATTTAGTATTTATGAGAGCTGACTGTGTGATGCCTGTGTCCAAAACTGTTCAGAGACAAGGTAAAGTCCAAATAGGACTCACCTATATCTACTATATGCCATGCTTGTATCAGTCTCGGCTTGCATTAAAATTTGTTATTGTCCATATTGGGACTGAATCATTGTCTATGATCACCTGAATCAGCAGGGGAAAAGAGATTATGGCAATGCCTTTCTTAGTGAGATAAGGCAGTCTAATAGGCGCCTTACCAAGTTCATACACGATCTCAACATTTAATTATTGGATGTATTTAAGGGAATTGGGTGGTGCCGGCTGATGTTTGTAATGATTATGTAGTCAAAGAGTCTTGATGAATAATTTGATTGCTTTTGTTATTTTATTGATTGTATGTCCTAGATTTTGCAAGAACAAGTAGTCTGCAATTCAAACATTAGACAACAGAGTGAACATTCAGTGTTGCTGCACTTCCTATTTAAATATAAGTTTGTGTTCATTGAAGATCTTAGAACTTTAAATGGTTCCAGTCTGTTTCGTTTGACATCTTCAAAATTCTATGTACTGAGGTATGCCAACTACATGAAGCCATGTTGTTGAGTTGCTCAAAAATATTGAAGGTACATCTTCTACTATCTCTCCAATAAAGGTTAATGGTCTTACAATAGGGCTCATTGCAATGATGTTTATTCCTAAGGTGACAGTGTCTAGCTTGAGAATCTTTGACATGTTATTTTGCAACATTTTGATGAATTCATAGGGTTTGTATGAGCTCTATCTTCAGCTTCCACAGCAGTTTGGAATGTGACACGTGCGCGCTCGCGTGCACACGAGTTTGACTAGTATCCGATTGATAGAATTTAAGTTGAAAGTTGAAAGAGCAATTCTTGGAATTTGGAACCTTTCATTAGCTTATGAATGAATTACTTGTAAGATCCATTAAGTTAGAAAGATATTTGAGATAGTTTTCATCTTTGCAATTTTGAGAATGTTGTGTCCCAGCAATGGGATTAATTTAATACTAGATATAACATGGGTGGGACCTACAACTCTGGAGATTGGTTGTCCTTAATTTTGTGATTCAATGAATGATTTTTTTTTGTAAATTATAATTTTAACTATATTTATGTGCATAATCCATATTGAAGCGTCCACCTACTAAATTAGGGAAGGGGATATTAGCTTTTGAGCTGAATTACTATTTTATCTTGGAGAACTAAAGGGTTTCATGTTGCAGTAGCTGTTGGATGTACGTGTGCAGCACGTTTTAAAAATTCGGCCGATCCCGTTCCGACCGGCCGAGTCAGAACCGGATTGGCCTCCTCCGGTCCAAAACCGGGCCACAAGTCAATAATTTTGCATCATTGGTCTTGACTCGGGAGGGACTCAAAGTTGAGTCGTGCGTATTGGCTGAGTCAACGATGAATTCGGCTTGACTTAGCCGATACCACCGAGTCGAGACTGAGTCCATCCCGATTTGAAAAAAAGCACAAAAAGGTCAGTTCAGATCGAGTCTGAGTACATAAAGCAAAAAAAAAGCAAAAAAAACACACGAACTTACCATCGCCGTTGCTGTCGACCTCCGACCGTCAGCCTCGACCTCCGTTCTCCGCCTCGACCTCGGTCTCCGATCGAGCTGTCGACCTTGATCTCCGCCCTCTAACTCGACCTCAACCTCGATCTCGATCTCCCACCCAGAGTGAAGGGAGGAATGGAGGGAGAGAGAGGCAGAGAGAGATTGGAGGGAGGGGGAGAGGACTCTTTCTCCCCCCTCTTCCCTCTCTCTCTCTCTCTCTCAAGTCTCACCGATGTCTCTCTTGTAACTTTCTTTTTCTTTTTCATTTAATTTTTGGTTTTTTCAGATTTACCCCTATTTTTCATATTGTTAAATTTACCCCCCAAATTTATATATTTCTTATATTTACCCCCTCAAATTATCATTTTTTCTCAATTATCCCTCAAAATAAAATTGTTTTGGACGTGTGATATATGAAAATTGATGTCTATATATTTTTAAGATTTGTCATGATTTTTTCAGAATTTTTCCAGCTTTATTTGTAGCATTTTGCGCGTATCGCCCGAGTCCATTCCGAGATGCGGCGACCGATATGGAACGGTGCCGCCGAGTCGGCGACCGAGTCGCGACTTTGAGCCATGGTATGTAGATGCTAAACGGGTAGGTAGAAGGTAGTAACATAAATGGAAATTAGTCAGAAATACTATAGTCATAACTCAGTTTTGCATTGAAATCCTTCACATATAGTTCTCCAAATGGGAAAATACCCTTCTGTTTTTCTTTGTCAATTTTATTTTTTCATCCTTCAATTTTAGACCTTTTTGGAACTTTTCACTTGTTATACCTGTCAATTTTTATTTTAACAGAGAATATTAGATTGATGCTCCCGTCCTCTTGAGATTATGAGCTGTAAAATAAGTATCATGTAAGTCAGAGCGTCGTATGTACTGGATAACACTGATATTTAGGTGAGAATAGCGTTATTGAAGCAATTTTACTAACCGAATAGCATTTATCTTAATAGATATGAAGAAACTAAGAATAGTAATCCTTAATAGCATGGTTTAAAATTTCGGTATTAGTAGTTTTTAGTTTCAATATCATCAATATTATAATTAGAAATATTGGCCTTGGCCTGGTATTGGCCTATATTATAGGGTTAATATCATATCGGGTACTTTGAAACTGAATATGGTATTTCTGATATCTATCGGAATCAGGCAATATTTGAACCATGTTCAATAGATATTAGTTTTTTGAAAGCGTGTTCAGATTCATCTATTTCCCATTTGTCTATTTCCCATCTGAGAAAGCACTTGTCCTTTAACAGAGTAATGACAGGGAGACCTATGAAAAGTAGGGGTAAAACATGAATGAAAGTTGAGGACGGGTACAAAACTAGTATTGGAAAAAAAACAGGGGTATAAAAACATTTCTTCGCTTTCTAAGAATGATTGCAAGAATAAGTTTTTTAGAGAGCAATCATTATACCCAAAATCTGTCATTGAATTCTTCCCCTTTCTTCTATCCCATATTCTCTTTTGGTGGAAAATAACATGACTTGAATTAAAATACGGAAGTTCTGATAATTCCTACACGTCATAGGCTGACTTGCATTAAAAGCTAATCTAGCAAAGTACTTGATGCAAAATTAATTTGAAGCAATGACTTGATTTTCTTGTTTATGCTTATATTCGCTTAAAGTAACAATTTCTTTATTGTTTTGCTTCGCGATGTGAACCTACAGTAATGATGTATTGAATTTTGTCTAACCTTTCAAAGCTGTAGACAATTTGAAATGAGAAGCTCAACAGATCTCATAGGTTTGTTTAGTTAAAAGATGTGTCTATTCTGCCAAAGATGTTATTGCTCAGCAAAACTGACCTTGCAATGCCTGTGTTCAAGCAGTTCAGAGTCTAGGCCCTTTTTCTACTATTCACGGTGTGTGCATCAGTTTCGGCATGCATTTGCAATGGTTATTTTCCAGATTGAGTGTAATTATTAGCGTTATCTGGAAGAAATTGGATGGTGCTGGCTGAAGTTTTCAGTAGTTATGTAGTCAGCAGTTGAGAAAAATGGTTTATAACGTTATATCTCTTGGTAAAGACTTCGATTACTGTTTATTCCTTCCTCTCTATGGTTTCTCCGATTTTATAAGATTGTGTGCATTTTCTCCCTCCATGGGGTTATAAACCATGGATTTATCGCAGAGACACTGTAACTGGTATGTCTGTTTTTATGTTGTGTAAGTTTTGCTTGTTACTATAGAAATAACACTTCTCTAATGGTGCTCTTTTAAGATGGCTAATACTCGAGTGGCAAAACCTAGGTCAATACGGGCACACCTGTGAGGCTCCAAACCCATGATTTGCACACCCTGCACGTGCGTTCCACGTGCACACACACCCACTTAAAGCGTTTCCGGCTCGAGCCCGGGTTCCTTTGGGGTGGGTTGCATTGCGCGCGTATACAACCTCAAACTTGATCTCAAGGGATGCGTATGTTTCATTATAAAATTTAAAGAAGTTTGGTATCCTATCCCATGTGGGACTAAACATGATGCCTTCAAGTGCTCACTCTATGTTACTCAGAATATAGATTCAAAAACTAACAATTCCCCACATAAAACTGAATTTTGAAAGAAACCAAAAACACATTGTGCATAAGTTGAAGGTGTCTTTCAGACATGAGCCTTCACTTAGTGAGCATGAATCTCATGAGTATAGAACCAAAGAGACATTAGTCTTGAACTTTGAGACTATATATAGTGACTCAACACATACACACACAATATGAGCTTTAACTCGCATAAACTGGTTTACTTATTACGGCCTTGTGTGAATTTCAGTTTCTTTGAGTGGTCCAGAGAATTGCCTAGATCCTCATAAGGCGGCCTCACTTCCACATCCAAATAGGTGAGTCCTTTGAGAATATTTTGCAATAAATATTCTGCTTAATTTGCTACAAACGCATTAAGAGAGTCTCATCCTCTTAATATTACATATCAACACTATACCATCATAGAATGAGGCTATATATGCATTTTATAGTGCTTGTCAAATTATTCTTCAACTTCGTTTTTACCCATTGAACCTCTTATGCTTCCAATCTGAGGTTGGGTGATCATCGAGGCTTCAACCCCATTCATGGTTCAAAGTCTCGGTCTCGGCCGCCGACTCGGCCGGCACCGAGACGGATCGGTCTCGGCGACTCGGATCGGACTCGGGCGATACGCAAAAAAACGCTACATAGAGCGCCAAAAAAATTATGAAAAAATCATGACAAATCATAAAAAAATGTAAACATCCAAATTCATGCATCACATATTCAAAACATATCACCTAACACTCAAAACATAACGTGAAAGCATAAATACAAGCGTCGTCGGTAGAAAAAATATCAAAATACATGCATAATATAGTAAATTGCACAAAATAATTCATAAGTACCTGCTAATATAGTCATTTTCACATTGAATTACGAGGAGGCTCCAAATCATCATTATCATCTGGCCCGCGATAAGTATAGAAACCAGGCATATAGTTTCCATAAGGATAATGATATGTTTGTGGGTGAGATCCTGTAGGCTGAGATGATTGGCCAGAGGATCCACTATCAGAGTAATATGGCGGTAGGGGTTGTGCAATATCAGCTCCATGGTGATAATACCCAAAACCTCGATATTCAGTGCTGCTAGTAGAGTAATCACCAGTGCTAGAATAATCAGTGCCAGAATATTGGCCAGATGTCAAACCCAACCCCTGTAAATGGCCTTCAAGACTATGATGACCATGTGAGTAGTAATCATGTCCACTCGAATAATCATCGCTAGAACTGAATTCGACCAACCGATCCAAATGCCTACGCTGCTGTGAAATCCCCGCCCGGCCTCCATGATCTGTATCTTGTGTGGCATAATATTGTGAATCCCATGTTAAAGCATCATCTCGTTGGCTTCCACCAACACCATGAGTCTCTTCAACATTACCACCATCACCACCATCACTGCCGCCATCACCCTCACCACCATCACCCTCACCACCATCATCGCCACCACCATCACCGCTGTCATCATCACCGCCATCACCATCATCACCGCCACTTTCGTCGGTATGACGAATACCTTCATCTAACCAACCTAAGTCATCTGGTGGTAACATCGGCTGTTCTCCCTCACGAATCCACTCATCCAAAATATCATCATTGAAAATATTGTTCAGATCAATTGGGTTATAATAATCATCAGTGTCGCTTTTGCATGTCAAGTTTCTTACTCGCAACCGCATATTGTAATGCACATATACTAGTTTATGCAACTTTTTCATTGCCAACCGGTTGCGCAGTTTTGTATGAATTAGCGACCACGTGCTCCAATTTCTTTCACAACCCGATGAAGAACATGTTTGGCTTAAAACTTTGATGGCAATTTTCTGCAGATTGGGAGCTTCTTCGCCATAATTAATCCACCAATCAGCTGGAAGAGATTGTTGCACTGCTCTTCTAGTTAGTGAGCTTCCAAATTCTCCAACTCCATCCACAAATAATTTTATCTGTGAGAATACACATCACAAGTGTTAATATTTGCATAACATTATATCGATGAAATAAATAAATTATTATTACCTCATTAATAGCTCTTGCTTGTTTAGTCAAATCTGGCTCCAATCTTTTAATGACCTCCTTTAATCCATATCTCACTTCTGGATGTGTAGAAAAGTTTTTTGAATATTGGAGTGCTGGATTTAAAAAATATGCTGCAATAATGTAAGCAAACGATTGTTATGATATGACAGTTTCAATTTCTAGTCAACAAATATGATTTCTAGGCAAATGAATTACCAGCAGCATGCAAGTGTCTATGCAATTGTCCCTCCCATCTTCTATCAATGATGTCCCAGTACTTCTTCCAGTTCTTATTTGAGGCCTTTATAGCCAATTTTGCTCTATCCATAGCTTCATATATAATAGATAGTGTAGGTTTCTTGTCCTGGTCCACTATCTTCAAGACTCTAACAAGAGGATCCATAATGTTTTGGACCTCTCTTGCCTTCTTCCAAAACCGGTCAGTCAGAATGAGATTAGCAACCTTATCTCGCACACTTCTTCTACTCCTTTCCTTGTTGAATTCACGCCATTCTGTAGTCGTGCACATTCTTTTCAAATCTTGCTCATAGCGAATAAGGCTTTCAATAGAAATAAACTCGGTGGCAAACCGTGTTATACCTGGTCTCAACAAATCTCTATCTTTGGTATATAGCTTCATTAAATTCACCACTTTGAGGCTATTGTAAATGAATGATGTGATCACCTTAGCATCATCCAATGTCTCCTTGACTGATTTCAAAGAGCCAATATCTTCAAGCATCAAATCAATAATGTGCTGCACAGGGAGACCAAAACAAATGTTTTCTCTTCTCCATCAACATGTGACCAGCTGCTTTGAAACTTGCCTCATTATCTGTGACAACCTGCACGATATTTTCTTCGCCAACTTCATCAACTTTATCCATTAGCGAGAATATATACTCAGCAGTCTTCGAGATATTAGTGGTATCAACAGAAGTATGGTAGATCATGCTTCTATCACAATAAATCATGAAATTAACAATAGGCTTTCTATTATGCGAACTCCATCCATCACACATGATCGTGCAACCATACTGCGGCCATTTTGTTTTTATTAAAGCAATATATACTCCAATTTCTTTCATTTCCTCCTCTAAATAGAGATTGCCAATCTGGTACCCTGTAGGGCCTTTTACACCTGGACCTGCCTCCGCAATAGTATTAATCATGGCTTGGTAGTAAGGACCACTATCAGCTGCATTGAATGGTATTGCATTGTAGTGAAAGAACTTCGCCACGGATTTCCCAACTTTTTTCATATTCTCAGTTGAGAACATGCTTTTGATTGATTTCTGTTTTGTTGGGAACATGTAAGGATCAATACCACGAGCTGGAATTTCAGCTTCTCTCATAGTCATACTCCGACGCAATCCACGATTACTCCCTGATCCTGAAGGCTGTGAACTACTTCTGCCGATCTCCAAGCCATTTCACGACTTTCTTTCATGGCTTGTTTCAGTTGTCTTCTTTCAACTCCTTCTAAACCACCAACTTCTTCAATTTCATTATCAGAATCTTCTTCGGTCACCTCATAGAAATCTTCCTCACTTAAAGATCTCATAAGTCGGTCTTTTTAGATTTAATGGCCGCTCTTTCTTTGCTATCTTCAGAAAGATGTCGTCTCATTATTTGAGATATCTCTTTTGATACTCGCAAGCATCCTTCCACCTGACCGGGTACATGTGCTATATGCTGCTTCAATCTAGTGATACCACCATGGACTTGTTTCCCACAATAATTGCACTTCACAAGTTTTCTACTTCCACCAACGGGGGTACCATGTTCCCATCCAATATCTTATTGTACTTCACAAGTTTTCTACTTCCACCAACGGGGGTACCATGTTCCCATCCAATATCGCGTTGCTTTGGAGCCATACTGAAATTAAAAAAAATTATCTGTTAAATTAAATTAAAACTAAAATTAACTAAATTAAAAAACATTAAATTAAACTCAATTAAATGAAACTACAATAAATTAAACTAAACTAGTTTATACTAGATTAAGCAACACTAACTTAATTACCTAACTTTAATAAAATAATTAAATTACCTAATTTAATTACAAAACTTTATTAAATTAAATTAACCTAAATTAAGTTAACTAAACTAATTTAAATTAAATTAAATTCAATTAAATGAAACTATATTAAATTAAACTAAACTAATTTATACTAGATTAACCTACAATAACTTAATTACCTAACTTCAATAAAATTATTAAATTACCTAACTTAATTACAAAACTTTATTAGATTAATTAACCTTAATTAAGTTAAATTAACTTTACCTAAACTAACCTAAATTAAATGACATTAAATGCAAATTAATTAGAGAGAGAGAGAGAGGAACAGAGAGAGGGAGAGAGACGGAGACAGAGTAGAGAGAGAGGAACACAGTGGAGGAGAGAGAGAGACAGAGGGAGAGACAGAGAGAGACTGACAGGGAGAGGGAGAGAGAGAGAGAGTGACAGAGAGGGGGAGAGAGACTGAGAGGGAGAGGGAGAGAGAGATAGACAGAGAGAGAGAGATACAGAGAGAGTGCGACAGAGAGAGAGAGATACAGAGTGAGAGAGAGAGAGTGCGACAGAGAGAGAGATACAGAGTGAGAGAGAGTGCGACAGAGAGAGAGAGAGATACAGAGTGAGAGAGAGAGTCCGACAGAGAGAGATACAGAGGAGAGGGAGAGAGAGTCCGACAGAGAGCGAGAGAGAGAGACAGAGCGAGAGAGAGACAGAGAGAGAGAGAGAGCGCGCCGCTGCGGAGAGAGAGCCGGGAGAGAGAGTAGCTGCGGGGAGAGAGAGAGAGCGCGCGCCGCTGCAGGCCAGAGAGAGAGAGCGCGCGCCGCTGCGGCCTGCGGGGGAGAGAGACAGAGAAAGAGAGGGAGAGAGAGGCACAGAGGGAGGGAGAGAGAGACTGAGAGGGAGAGAGGGGAGGAGTTACCTGCGACGGCGACGGCGACGGCAACGGCTACGGCGACGAGGTGGGACGGCGAGGGCCGGAGGGCGTCGCGGGGGAGACGGCGAGCGAGAGAGAGAGAGAGAGAGAGATCAGATCTGATCTCTCTCTCCCCTAGCGGATTTTTAAGGGGAAAGTCACGGGTCGCCGAGTCGACCCGGATCGGGTCCGACTCGGACCCGACTCGGCGATCCAAGCCTGACTCGGGCCTCCGAGTCAAACCGGAGGCCGCCGAGTCGGATACGACTCGGCTGAGTCGTATCCGACTCGGCCGATTCTTTGTTCCCTGACCCCATTCCCCTCAATGTCTCTAACACTTGTCTTTTCGAAAGACTTTTAGTTAGAGGGTCTATCGGATTCTTTTCATATCTGACAGTCAATTGCAAAAACTTCATATTTTTGCAATTGCTTTATTCTAATATGCCTTAGACGTATGTGTTTGGATCTCCCATTATATGTTTTGGATTTAGCCTTAGCTATTGCAACTTACCTATCACACTGAATAAGTATCACATGAACTGGCTTGTTCCACAGAGGAATATCTGCAAGCAGATTCTGATCCAGCCGCTTGTTTTCCAGTGAGGTCGAGAACTATGAACTCTGTCTTCATAGTAGATCGTGAAAAATAGGTCTGTCCGGTGGAGTTCTGTGCGACAACAACTCCAACAAGTGTATAAAAGAACCCTCTTGTGGCTTTGGTCTATTAGTATATAATATCCAATTTGCATCATTATATCCTTCCAAAATAGAAGGATGTCCTCCATAGAATAATCCATATTATATTGTACCTTTGAGATATCTTATTATTCTTTCTAAGATATCCCGACGAGAGTTGTTCAGATTGCTAGTGCACCGACTAAGTCTTCCAACTGTGTAGGCTATATCATGTTCGATAAGATTAGCAATTTAATTTAAGCAACCAATTACTCGAGAGTATTTGAGTTGTACCATACTTTCACCTCTATTCTTTACCAATCAACTACTAGAATCAAAAGGAGTGCTAACAAATTTGCAATCGTTAAATCTCTCATAGACTTTTTCAATGTAATGAGATTGATGATACTAATTCCTTTGCATGTACGTTCATTTTGAATTCCTAAGATAACATGTGCAACTCTAGATCTTTTATATCAAAATTATGAGATAAGAGCAATTTTGTTTCATTTATCACATTCATGCTAGTACTAAAAATAAGAATATCATCAACATAAAGACATAATAACTAGATCATTTCCAATTGATTTGCTATACATACATTTATTAGAATCATTAATAGCAAAATCATGAGATAATATAAGTTGATCAAATTTCTTATGCCACTGTATTGGAGCTTGTTTAAACCCATATAAGGATTTTACAAGTTTACAAACCCGATGTTCTTGTCCAGGAATAATGAAACCTGCAGGTTGCTCCATATAAATCTTCTTATTCAAATCACATTCAAAAAGCTGTTTTCACATCTATTTGATATATCTCTAACTTTTAGATAGAGGCAATATCTAAAAGAATTCTTATTGTAGTTATCCTGGCTACAGGAGGAAATGTACCAAAGGAATCTACTCCTTTCCTATGTTTAAACACTTCGACGACAAGTCTAGCTTTATATTTTTTATGGATATATGAGTCATCAGTTTTTTTGAAGATCTATTTGCATCCAATGGGTTTGCAACCCGGAGGCAGATCCACTAATACTCAAGTTTTGTTGGCCGTTATAGTATCCATTGCACTGTTTATAGTCTCTTTCCAAAGAAGAGTCATTAAGAGAACATGAAAACTTCAAATATGGTGAGTTTTCTTCTCCTAAGTAATGAAACCTTTACTTAGGTTGGGTCTCTTCTAGATCTCTTACTCAGTTTAACTTGTATGTCACCCTCTTTGGAAGGACTGTGCTCTAAAGATGGTCTAGATTCAAGTTTTTTAGGGATTTTGTCTTTCATAGGAAAGATATCTGTAGAGAATGTTGCATCCTTAAACTCAGATAGTGTTAGCATTAATCTCGTTCACTTTAGATTTAATAACAAGAAATTTGTAGGCTACGCTGTGTTGTGCATACCAAATGAACATACAATCAGTGGTTTTGGCCTTAACTTTAGCAAAACACCCCACGCTTTAAAGTTTGTAAGATTGGGTCTCTTATCTTTTCATAACTCATATAGGATTTTCTCACATTTATCCTGTTTAAGATGTGACACGAGGATTAGGGCCTTTCCCCACAAGTTAAGTAAACTAGAACTGCACAATATAGAATTAATCATGTCCACAAGAGTTCTATTCTTTCTTTCTGCTACCCCATTTTGTTGAGGAGCATAGGTAACATAAACTTCATGAATAAAAAGAAAATTCATTTGAGGCGTATTCACCACCTCGATCTGATTTAAGGACTTTTCTTTCAGATTGAGTTTATTTTCAACTTCATTTTGGAAAGCAACAAATCTCTGAAAAGTTTTATCGTTAGATCCTTGCAAACATACATAACGGCATTTAGAGAAGTCATCAATAAATATAAAAAAAATACCTATTTTAACCACGAGTCATAATATTATTCAATTTGCAGATAATTGTTGTGAATTAGGTTAAGTAATTTGGTACTTCTCTCAAGTATACATCTCTCAGGCTTTGCTTAATAATAGAAAAATATATATATAATTAAGGAAATAGTGCTAATGAATAGAATATAAAAAACATACAAAATCAATTTAGATAGAAATTAAGGAAATGCAAGTGAATAAGAGTGACAAAGTTACTCCAGGTGCAGAGACTTTATAAACGTGCAACAATGATTTGCTAACAACGATGCATGAAACAAAGTAAATTGTTGGTTAATCCAACTTTCTAAATGAGAACCATTTTTTCTACAACATCTTTCCATCAACTTTTTGATGACCCAGCCTGATCATTCTCTTCAGTCCTCGACTGCTCGCAAAAAGTGCTCTACAAAAAACTTAAATATAATATATTAATAAAAAAAATCATAAAATCAAAAAAATTACAAGTAAATTAGTGAAATGATTACCTTCGGGAGAAGCTCAACATCACAAGTACCAAAGATTTAAAAGTAATGATAAGTGGATAAATTAGACATCATAGCAATTTTGGCTATAGCCTTTTCACCCCAGTTCTCGGCGAAACTATTCATTATGATTCAATATCGAGATCCCGTTGGAGTTGCAAATTTAAATCCTATTAACAGTTTGACATGTGCATAAGTGAACAATTTTTTGTCTTCTATTTCTGGCTGGCTTGATGTTGTTATGAACACATTCTATATATAAAAGAATTAATTAATAAACTAAAATTTAGAGATAAATTTAACATATTTACTCCTATGTATTTGTATTTCTAACATTTTTATTAATATTTTCCATTTCTTTTGGGGATACTGGGAAACAAATATTGCTCCTTCTTACTGATTGCATCTTTTAACCTTTTCCTTTTTTTTCTTTATTCCTATTGGGTTGAAATGTTAGAGCATAAATGGATGTATCATTTAAATAAACAGAGTTTTGAGGTTATAACTCTAACTATTACATTCTTGTGCCTGAAAGTTCTCTGAGTAAAACTTCCTTTCTAGTTGGATGATCCTATTAACCGCTAAAAGAAAAAAAATAATTGAAAATTGTAAAGAGAATTCTTTTAGTGTGTTTTTAACGCTCACTTAAAAAAGAAGGATATGCTTAAAGTTATAACCTACAAATCTATGAGAGAGCAACTTATACCATGTTGTGTAATGTGCATATACCTTTTTGTTTTCACCATATTCTAAATTTCATAAAAGATTTTATTATTCTCAGACCCAACAGAACTTGTCTCTTTAATACAAAATCTTAAAGAGAAGGCTCAGTGCATAGAATTCGAACAACTCTTAATCATAAACGGGCTCTCAGTTTATCAAGAAAACAACATGAGAATTTTATTTTTAAGATATACTAATTTATTTAAATAACAAATTAGTTTATATTCTAACCTTTTATGGAGGGGGTTTAGTAACTTGGTTTGCAATCTTCTAAGCCTGTGGGGAGAATCCCTAGTAGAATATTTATAAGGTTGTAAACCAAGTTCCTAAACCCCTTCAGAAAAAGTTAGAATATAAATTGATTTGTTATTTAAATAAATTGGGGCATCTTAAAAATAAAAATCTTATGTTGTTTTCTTGATAAACTTTAGACTGAGAGCCCGCTTATGATTAGAAGTTGTTCGGAGTCTATGGATTGAGCATTTTCTTCAAAATGTTGTATTAAAGAGGCCAGTTCCGTTGAGTCTGAGAATGATAAAGAAGTATTTTATGAAATTCAGAGTATGATGGAACAATAAGATATATGCATATTACATGACATGGTACAAGTTACTTTCTGATAGATTTATAGGTCATAACTCTAAGAATATCTTTTTTTTAAGTGAGTGGTAAAAATCCACTAAAAGAATTCTCTTTAAAATTTTCAACTATTTTCTTTTCTTTTACTGGTTAAGAGGATTATCCAATTAGTAAGCAAGATCCACTTAAAGAACTATTGGCCACAAGAATCTAATATTTGGAGTTGTAATCTCAAAACTCTATTCATTAAGATGATGTATCCATTTATACTCTAAAATCTCAACCTAATAGGAATAAATAAAAGAAAAAGAAAAGGCTGAGAGATGCAATCAACGAGAGGGAGCAATATTTGTTCTCCAGTATCCCTAAAAGACAGGAAAATATTATTAAAAAGGTAAAAATATAAATACATAAGCGTATATATGTTAAAATCTATCTCTAAATTTTAGTTTGTGAATTAAATCTTTTATGTATAGGATGTGTTTATATCAGTGCTAGACCAAGAAAAAAATAAAAGATGAAAAATTGTTGACTTGTGCACATGTCATACTGTTGATAGGATTTAACTTTGCACCTTCGACGGACCCTCGATATTGGATTATAATGAATAGTTTTCGCGAGAATTGGGGTGAAAATGTTAAAAGAAAAATTGCTATGATATTTAGTTTATCTTCTTATAATTACTTTTGAATCTTTAGTGCTTGTGATACTGAGTTTCTTTCGAAGGTATCATTTCACTGATCTAATTGTAATTATTTTTGATTTGATGATTTTTGATTGATATATTATATTTAATTTTTTTGCAGAGCATTTGTTGCAAGCAGTCGAGGTTTGAAAAGAATAATCAGGTCAGGTCATTAAAAGTTGATGGGAAGATGCTATAGGAAAATTGGTTCTTATTTGGAAAGTTGTATTGACCAACAATTTGTTTTATTTTATATATCACTGTCAGCAAATTATTATTGCACGTTTATAAAATCTCTGCACCTGGAGTAAATTTGTGCCTTTTATTCGCTTGCGTTTACTTAATTTCTAACTAGATTGATTTTGTATGTTTTTCATGTTCTGTTTGTTAGCGCTGCTTGTTCAATTATATATATATTTTCTTTATTATTGAGGAAAGCCTGAGAGACATATACTTGAGAGAACCACCAAACTATTTGACCTTATCCACATCGATTATCTGCGACTTGAACGGTACATGACTTGTGGTTAAAAGAAGTATTTTATTACATTTATTAATGACTTCTCTAAATATCATTT
The DNA here is from genome assembly GCA_038442645.1 of Agave tequilana. Lineage (NCBI taxonomy): Eukaryota > Viridiplantae > Streptophyta > Magnoliopsida > Asparagales > Asparagaceae > Agave > Agave tequilana. The sequence goes on along the minus strand of JAVJIF010032967.1, from coordinate 58,385 downwards.
TGCATATTTGCTGAGATTTAAAAACGAATTTTTAAAGAGATTTGTTGCCTTCCAAAATGGAGTTGAAAATCAATTCAATCTGAAAGGAAAAATCCTTAGATCTGATCGAGGTAGTAAATACGCCTTAAATGGTTTTCTTTTTATTCACGAAGTTTCTGCTTTCTATGCTCTTCAACAAAATATGATTGCAGAAAGGAAGAATAGAACTCCTGTGAACATGATTAATTCTATATATGGTGTGTTTGGGTTCATGGAAGTGGAAGGGATATGGGAAGTGGGATCTCATTTCCCACTTCTCTTGTTTGTTTTGAACCAGAAATGAGAAATGAAAAAACCTTTTTTTCCTTTCCCCTTTTACACTACCAATTTTCTATTTTCAGAGTACTACAGTTAATTTTGTGGTCATGTAAATTTTACTTGTAATAAGTTATAACTTAATGCATTAAATTTTGTTGTCATGTAAATCTCACTTGCAGCTCAATTACGATCAAAAAATGTTATTTCAGAATTAACATTTAATTTAATATTATTTTATGATCAACTTTGTGGTTAACTTTACCACTTTCAATTCCACATTACTAACCAAATACCGAAAAATACAGTATATTTTTTCACTTACGCTTTCACATTACAACCAAGCACCGGAAGTGAGAATTACACAAATCTCAATTTTTCACTACATTTTCATATTTCCCACTTACACCTTTGCCTCCCACTTTCATCAAACCAAACATGCCCATAGTGTAATTCTAGTTTACCTAACAACTTGTGGGGAGAGGTCCAACTCCTCGTGTCACATCTTAAATATGATAACTGTGAGAAAATCCTTATGAGTTATGGAAAGATAAGTGACCTAACCTTATATACTTTGTAAGTGTAAGGGTGTCTTGCTGAAGTAGCAGTACCTCCAGCAAAGAAGAAAAAGTTACAGACGAAGTCACTGATTGTGTGTTCATTGGGTATGCACAACACAATGCAGCCTACAAATTTTTTGTTATTAAATCTGAGGTGAATGAGATTGATGCTAACATCATCCGTGTCCAAGGATGTAACATTCTCTGAGGATGTCTTTCCTATGAATGACAAACTTACTAAAACACTTGAACCCATGCCATCTTTAGAGCAAAATCATTTCAAAGAGGGTGACATACAAGTTAAACTGAGTAAGAGACCTAGAAGAGAACCCAACTTGGGTGAATCTTTCATTATTTTCTTAGTAGAAGAATACCCCACCACATTTGAAGCTGACGTGTCCTTTTAATGACTCTTCTTTGGAAAGGCCATAAATGTAAAATGGATTCTACAATAGCCAACAAGAATTGGGTATTAGTGGATTTACCTTTGAGTTGCAAGCCCATTGGATGCAAATGTATCTTCAGAAAAAACTGAGGACTCATGGATCCATACAAAATAGGGTCTTTCTTATATGTACCCCAAAATCTTTCGCATTCCCCAAATCTTTATAATATCTCAATTACTCCTCTAAATCTTTCATATTTTCAAAATTACCCTTATCATCAGTTAAAAGGAATAAAAATAGAATATTCCAATATTTTTTATAAATTTCCTATAATACCCTTATCTCTTTATTAAATCCTAATTAAATTATAACCATCACTATAGCATCATTCAGTAAGGTGTGGATCGATCGACCAATATAACTATCTCTAACAACTGGTTTAGGGATCATGGCAAGGTTATGCTCCTCGGACATACCGATGGCTTCGTCAGGGACTGCAACATGAAGTTCACTATCACCTTCAACCAGTTCGGACCCAACTGCAACCATCGTATGCCCAAGATCCGGTATGGCTATGCTCATGTCGCCAACAACTTCTATGATGGGTGGAAAGAATATGTCAGTGATGGCAGCATGAATCCATCAGTCACAAGCCAAGCCAATGTCTATGTTGCTCCAAAGTCTAACAAAAAGGTGAGAACATTTAACCTTCTACATTTCAAATTGAGAGCATTGCTATATGTATGTTGGATATTAGATGCTAATGAGAATTTTATGTTTGAAATTCTGCGGGTGATATCGAGAAGATCAATGAAAGGGAAACAAACATCATGGAATTTGAAATTGAAGGACGATGATTTTATCAATGGGGCGTTCTTCAGGGGGGAGATCAGAGAGAAGCTGCAGGGGGAGAGAGACGGGGGGAATAGAGAGAAGCGGCAGTAGGGAGAGAGATGGAGGCGACGGGGGGAGGGGAGATGGAGACAGAGAGAGATACAGGGGAGGGGACAAGAGGGGTAGGGGGAGAGGCATGGGGAGAGAGAGAAGGCCGACAGGGATAGAGAGGCACAGACAGAGAGAGGTGAGGGTAAATTTGAGTAAAATTTGAAGGGTAAAAAAGTAATTTCATTTTTAAACCGTTTAAAAATTAACGTGAGGGGTTTATTTGATGTGTTTTAAGATTTAGATTGAGATATTATGAAATTTTGGGGGTTAAATTTGATAATGCGATAGTTTGAGGGGTATATATGAGAAAGACCCAAAAAAATATAAAAATATAAAGCTAGACTTATCGACCAAAGGGTTTAAGTAGAGGGAAGGAGTAGATTCCTTTGATGCCTATTCTCTTGTAGCTAGGATAACAATAATAAATGTATTTTTAGCTATTGTCTTTATCTATAAGTTAGAGATACATCAAATGGATTTGAAAACATCTTTCTTGAATGTGATTTGAACGAGAAGATTTATATGGAGCAACCCAAAGGGTTCATTGTTCCTGGACAAGAACATCAGGTTTGTAAACTTCTAAAATCCTTATATTGGTTAAAACAAGCTCCAATACAGTGACATGAGAAACTTGATTATGTTGTATTATCTCATGATTTTGCTATTGATGATTCTAATAAATGTATGTATAGCAAATCAATTGGAAATGATCATGATATTATTATGTCTTTATGTTGATGATATTCTTATTTTTTGTACTAGTATTAATGTGATTAATGAAACAAAAGTGCTCTTATCTATCATTTTTTTTATATGAAAGATCTAGAGTTGCACATGTTGTCTTAGGACTTCAAATTGAACGCACACATGAGAGAATTGGTATCTCCCAATCTCATTACATTGAAAAAGACCTTAAGAGATTTAACTATTTTGATTGCAAATCTGTTAACACTCTTTTTGATTTTAGTAACCAGTTGGTAAAGAATAGAGGTGAAAGTGTGATACAACTCAAATACTCTCAAGTAATTTGTTTCCTAGATAACATTGCTAATCGTACTGGACATGATATACTGATATAGCCTACGCAATTGGAAGGCTTAGTCGGTACACTAGCAATTCGAATAACTCTCATTGGTTGCGTATACAACCTCACACTTGATCTCAAGTAGAGGGTGCGCTTGTTTCATTAAAAACTCAAAGAAGTTAGGTACTCTATCCCATGTAGGACTAAACATGATTCTTCAAATGCTCACTCTATACTATTCAAAATTTAATGGAATGCACATGTTTCATTCAAATGTTCACTCAATATTAGTTTTTGAATTTAAAGTTTGAATAATATATAGTAAATACTTGAAGGCCATCATGAAAATACACCTAGAGGGGGGTGAATAGGTGTACTAACTAATCTAATGCAAATGATGTGAAATTAAAACTAATCGCAACACACTATGTGTAACCAAAGAGTGTAGCCAAATTTCCCGTGAAGGGCTCTGGACTATCTCCTCGAGATTCCTCTAAATAAGAGTTGAGGTGCTATATGAAGCTCTCTTGGTTCAACACAAGTATGGGCACACACAAACAATATATGAATATAAATAAGCAATAACAATGCAAGATATAAGAGAGATAGAGTTTAGAGATAGTGGATCAAACGCAAACTCCAAGATATGAGGTTCGAGCCACTGCTCTACGTCCCCGTCTTCACACAGAAGGATTTTCACTACGTCCACACATGACCTCCCACACAAGGAACCTCCACCGAGGAATTTGCAATAACAAAGTCAGGAGTGCACAACTCCTCTCTCCAACACAACCACCTCTACACAAGAGGCAAGACATAAAGTCAAAACAACAATCACCTCTACACAAAGAGGGATAGGCACAAAGCCACAACAAAGAAGGGATTATAAACTTGGTGATCACTATAGACCACAAACAATATATTTTTCTCACAAAAACAAGATCCTATAGATATGATACTCAAGTGTGAGAAAATAAGGTGTTTGGAAATCAAAATCTCAAAAAAAATACTTTGAAAAAAATACTAGATATCAATAGAAATAAAGATCAAAACCCAATTCTTAAAGACTTTCTTTTCTTTGATTTTTTTAATCCTTGAAAACAAATAAAAAGTAAAACTTTGAAAATAAGAGCACAAAAGCAAATTTGAAACTTTTTCTCTTGAAACCCATAATTTTAATTTTCAATGGAATTGTTGTTGTGATTTTAATCCATCCCAATGACCCTTTATATAGGCTTTAGAAAAACAAATTTAGAATAGTTTTACTAGGTTTAAAAGGAATAAATTGACTCTTAAAATTCAACAAAACACGTTTTAAAACCATGTTAAAAATCGGCCTCCAAAAAATTAGCCATTACTGCCAATCTGGCAGACTGTTGGTCAACTTTGAGCATAATTTTCAGGCTAAAAACGTCTGAATTCAGAAATAGATATATAGGAATAATTTGTAAATCTTTAAGTCTTCTTTCTAATGCAGCTTAAATCAAATCAATATCATTTAGAGTAGAAATTTATTAATAAAATACTGACAAGTGTCAAATCAGAAACTATAAATTGTTTTCAGAACAAGAACAGACTTCAACCAAATATTTGACATTTTTAACATTTGAATCCGAAAATGATTATTGAATCAGAAATGTAGATCAGACAGTTAGTTTTGAAATGCAATTTAAATCATGTTATTTGAATATAAGAATAAAAAGTTATGATAAGAAATATAAAAGGGTGTCGAGCAGATCAGTAGAACTAAAACTGGTTAAAATTCTAAACCCGATATATGTGTACTTGAAATCTAAAACCGGTTAAATAGAAAACCAAACGTATTGAACTTGTGTGTGTGTGAACTTGAGCATATCAACACTAGTCTATCTTACATAAAATCTAAACACAAATTAAAACTAAACAAACCGAAGTCTTCTTGTAGAACTCATTCTCCAAGTCGACTTGATATAACACGATCCAACGAGCTTGTCTCCAACTGAGTGCTAGATGCGATCTTGACGCGCGAGCTCTTGAATTTACATGTGTTAGCTCCAAAACTCCTTTGTTGAAGTTAAGCACCTACTAAGATCTTGATCAATAACTGAAACTATTTAAACATAAGATTATTAGTAAACTATAAATACATGAGTTAATCATCATCAAAAGTAGAGTGATGGGCCTTTGGCCAACAATCTCCCCCTTTTTGATGATGACAAAACTCATGGAGTATATATGCATGGATTAAAGATAAGCTTCTAGAAGCGCCCCCTTAGCTCATGTATAGCAATAAACAAATATATATTCAATGAAGTGCATAAACTAAAGACAAAATAATATGCATAAACAAGATATAAACATGGATATATAAGCTCTCTAAATTCTTCTCTCCTTTTTTGTCAATTCATCAACAAAGAGGCGAAGGAAAAGCAACCAATAAAGATGTATATGTGATGTACATTCATGAAGAGGAGAGACGTTAAGTTAACTCCCCTACATACATGCATTACATGAAGAAGAGATGACTAGACCCTAACTCACATAAAGTATAATATACAATGCATAAGCGGAGATGTTAAGCTCCCCCTACACACGTGTACCACATAAAGAAGAGAGGTCAAGCTTATCAATATGTAAAGTACGCTCAACATGAATCTATATATAGAGGAGATGTTAAGCTCCCCTTGCATCTAGGCAATACATATCAATAAATTTTGAAAAATCACTTTTAAAACAAAATTTCAAAATTTCTTGACGTCAACAAAATGAATTATGATATCAATGAAATCAAATTGTAGTTGACAAAAATAAATGTTGGTACCACTTGAAAAAAATTTTAAGATACCAATAGTAGATTTTGATACCAATTGAAGGTGAAACATGAAATATATTTTGATATTTATGGTATTTATTTGGTATCAAGATGAAATACCAATTGAAATGATTAGCAGTTGAAAATGCCAATTGAAATACCAATTGAAAATAATGCAAAAGCTTATTATGAAACCAATTAACATTTAAAATTAAGTCAAGCTTAACATAAACATAATTTGTACTTTTAAAGAATGTATAAAGATATTGTAAAATAAACACAATCAAATCATATATATGTACATATGAAAATGGATATACCAATTGAAATTGATACTAATTGAAGTTTGAAACATACATATATAAGAAAACAAATATGAGTATACATAAATAAAATAACATGAAGATCATGTGTATAACTCATACTTACTACCCTATTCATGCACATTTAAATAGATTTTCAATTTGAGCATACAAGGCATGGTCGCCCATCCATCCGCCCTTGGAAGGTAAGGGTTTTCAAAAATCATGATTTAAAAATATTTTTAGCATAGTTTGAAAAACACTATCACATGAATAAAGACTAGTTTAAAGATAATTTTGAACACTAGTATTAAATCCTTCAAACATGAAAAGAAATCATATATCCCATGAAAACATGAAAATCACACAATAATTGACACTCAAATAGCAATAAAGCACATATATGCTCATGGAAAAAATCACGAGTAAACCCCAAACATAGAGCGTAAGAATCATGTGATCAACAAAATCATAGAAATAAGGCATTGAAGCTCATATGAATTTTCTTTTATCAAAAGTAAGAAATCATCAAAACTTAACAAGCATCAAGGTATATGTATGTTTTATTGAAACTAAAAGTATACATATATATCCCAAATATAAACGAGTCCATAATAAAAATTTTGCATGAAAAGCAAGTGACTCTAAGATAGACATGTATATCCATTAGTTTTAGACAAAATTAACATATAAATGAAGCTAAACACATTTTTTTGAAAACATGTACAAAAATAGGGAGCACAAGCTAAAATGTAAGAATTATCAAAACTAGGCTATACAAGTACATCTAATGAGTACAAATGAGCAATATAACACAATCATATAATAATTAAATGTGGCTCACTAGTTGTACAAGTATAAACACAAGTTTTAATAAAAATCACATCTAAACATGTAATCAAAGCATGAAGTGCAAAATAAAAAACAAGTATGATCATTAGGGTAAATGCACGTGCTTTAGAGTTAGGATATGCACAACAACTAAAGTTTAGTGAGAACAAGAAGATAATAGTCCATATAAACATGGGTGTATCTCAAATACTATTAATGTATATCTCAAGTCTAATTCACACAACAAACATGAAAACACGAAAACCAAAACATGCTAAAAACATTCATATAAAAACATGTAAACAAGATAAGGAGTTAGAGATAGTTACCAAAACTTATGTGAACCACTCTCTATGTCTCCAAAATCATGGCGGTCCTTCCACTAAACTTTCTTGAAGGTGATGCATCCAATGTAGCGTCCATCAAGCTCAAACGCATTCACCATCAAGGCACCAATACTCTCACGTCAAGTGAGAGCCCACACCTACATCAAATAAAATATGAGTGACCTTTGGTATCCATACCTTATTGGGTCCATGGGGGTTAGCACCTTTCTTAACCAAAACAAATTTGTTTGCAAAATTTGAAGTATTTAATCTATCATAACAAAATTTTGTAAGGTGACCTTACGTCCACAATGTGTACAAGTGTACACATGAGCATTCATAGTGTCATGTGTGTGAGCATGATGAGCATGTGTATTTCGTGAATGGTGTGCATGTATATGTGGTGCATGTTTCTTGCGAAACATGGATTCCAATTTCTTGTGATTCATAGCACATTGGCTCAAAGTGGAGCCCAAACAATCAACACTCTTCTTTAACATAATTATATCATTTTCAACATTAGAAGAAGTGGAGCATGCAATAGAAACACTAGATGATGAAGCTATAGTAGCATGGCAAACATGAGAATCTAAATAATTTTTCAAAGAAGTATTTTCCTTTGAAATTAAATCCAATTCCTTTGAAATTAAAGCAATTTTATTTTTCAAATATTCATTCTTTTTTAAAACAAAATTAAAATTTGAAGGCAAAACCTCATTTTTCTTCAAATCATAATCACATTTATTCTTATTCTTTAAAAATTAATTCGCTTTCTTTTAAAGCAATGTCAAGTTGAGTTTTCAAGGAGTCTCTTTTGCTTGAAATCTCAACCCTCTCTTGTAAAACCACATTAAGTTTTGAAAACAAAATTTTATTTTCTTCTTTTAATTTAAAACTTTTCTTTTTTAAAAGTTTGTATTTTTCTAGTAAGTTTTCACAAACTATGTTATTCATTTAATGCATTTGCATCCATGTTATCATAAGAAGAACTAGAACTATCATCTTGTTGAGTGTCCGAGTTACCTTAAGGGAGTCATTCCCTTGAATCATGTAGCAAGCTTGTTCGGACTCATCTCTACTAGATTCTTTCTCCACAAAGTTTGTCGTTTGTAGCTCGGGAGATGTCAATATGTTCCACACTACAAAAGCGGAATCACAATGGGAAACCATAGATAAATAATCCTTGCTAAGTGTGTTTAAGTGCCACTAAGGCTTGTGCATTGGCCTCTATATGCTTGTCTTTACCAAGATAAGACTTCCTGGTAGCGGCAAGGTAAACATGCAATCCTAGGGTTTGAAGGTATACACTCATTCTATACTTCCATCTATCAAAGTTGGTAACATACATCATACATGGGAGGGGCCATGAAATCCAAGTGTATAAACAATATGTGTGCAAATGCAAATCTAGATTAGCGATCCAAGATCTCACTCATAGATGGTTAAACCTAATATCAGGAGCGTAGGCTCTGATACCAATTGAAAATATACTTAGAGGGTGGTGAATAGGTGTACTAGCTAATCTAATGCAAATGATGCGGAATTAAAGCTAATTGCAACACACTGTGTAATCAAAGAGTATAGCTGAATTCAAGAGGGTAGCCGAATTCCCCTTGAAGGGCTCTGGACTATCTCCTCGAGTTCGTCTAAATAAGAGTTGAGGTGTTATATGAAGCTATCTTGGTTCAACACAAGTATGGGCACACACAAACAATATATGAATATGAATAAGCAATAACAATGCAAGATATAAGAGATAGAATTTAGAGATAGTGGATCAAACGCAAACTCTGAGATATGTTTCGAGGTTCGAGACATTGCTTTACGTTCCCGCTTTCACACAGAAGGATTTCCACTACGTCCACACATGACCTCCCACAGAGGGAACCTCCACCGAGAAATTTGCAATAATAAAGTTAGGAGTACACAACTTCTCTCTCCAACACAATCACCTCTACACAAGAGGTAAGACACAAAGCCAAACTAACAATCACCTCTACACAAAGAGGGATAGGTACAAAGCCACAACAAAGAAGGGATTACAAACTTGGTAATCACAATAGACCACAAACAACACTTTTTCTCACAAAAACAAGATCATATAGATATGATAGATATGATAGCTCAAGTGTGAGAAAATAAGGTGTTTGGAAATTAAAATCTCAAAGAAAAATACTTGAAAAAAATACTAGATATCAATAGAAATAAAGATCAAAACCCAATTCCCAAAGACTCTTTTTTCTTTGATTTTGTCATCCCTTGAAAACAAATAAAGAATAAAACTTTGAAAATAAGAGCACAAAGACAAACTTGAAACTTTTTCTCTTGAAACCCAAAACTTTGATTTTCAATAGAATTGTTGTTGTGATTTTAATCCATCCCAATGACCCTTTATATAGGTTTTAGAAAAACAAATTTAGAGTAGTTTTACCAGGTTTAAAAGGAATAAACTGACTCTTAAAATTCAACAAAACACGTTTTAAAAACATGTTAAAAATTAGCCTCCAGAAAATTAGCGATTACTGCCAATCTGGCAGACTGTTGGTCAACTTTGAGCATAGTTTTCAGGCTGAAAACGTCCGAATTCAGAAATAGGTATATAGGAATAATTTGTAAATCTTTAAGTCTTCTTTCTAATGCAGCTTAAATCAAATCAATATCATTTCTGAGTAGAAAGTTATCAATAAAATACTGGCAGGTGTCAAAATCAGAAACTGTAAACTGTTTTCAGAACAAGAACAGACTTCAACCAAATATTTGACATCTTTAACATTTGAATCCGAAAATGATTATTGAATAAGAAATGTAGATCAGAAAGTTAGCTTTGAAATGCAATTTAAATCATGTTATTTGAATATAAGAATAAAAAGTTATGATAAGAAATGTAAAAGGGTGTCGAGCAGATCAGCAGAACTAATACTGGTTAAAATCTAAAACCCGATATATGTGTACTTGAAATCCAAAACCGGTTAAATCGAAAGCCAAACGTATTGAACTTGTGTGTGTGTGTGTGTGAACTTGAGCATATCAACACTAGTCTATCTTACACAAAGATCTAAACACAAATTAAAACTAAACAAACTGAAGTGTTCTTGTAGAACTCCTTCTCCAAGTCGACTCGATCCAAACACGATCCAACGAGCTTGACTCCAAACGAGTGCTAGATGCGATCTTGACGCGCGAGCTCTTGAATCTACATGTGTTAGCTCCAAAACTCCTTTGTTGAAGCTAAGCGCCTACTAAGATCTTGATCAATAACTGAAACTATATAAACATAAGATCATTAGTACTATAACTACATGAGTTAATCATCATCAAAACTAGAGTGATGGGCCTTTGGGCCAACACTTCATGTTTAGTCCCACATGGGATAGGGTACCAAACTTCCTTGAGTTTATAATAAAACATGTGCATCCCTCTACTTGAGATAAAGTGTGTGGATGTATACACACGCGGTGTAACCCACCTAAGGGAATCTGGGCTAGAGCTGTAAACGCATTAACCGGGTGTACACACATGTGTAATGCATGCTCAAGGGGAGTGCAAATCTCAGGTTTGGAGCCTTGCGGGTATGCCTGCATTAATTAAGGTTTTGCTACACAAGTATTAAATTATTTTTAATAATGATTTCGTTTTGTTTTTCGTGTTTTCTTTTTGCTCCCACGATCACGAGTCTGGAGCGTGCACAACGATCGCGAATCGAGCGCAACAATCCACGATTGCATGTCTCGCATGGGTTCTGATACGGAGGTTTCAATGGAACGTAATATCTTCTACACGTTCAAGTTATGAGGCCATAAATATAGAGGCCTTCACCATACAGAAAACACACATCAACAAAGAACCTCTTCTCTCTCTAATATTTCTTTCTCCACACAAGTTCCTGAGTTTCCCCTGATCTTCTCTCTAGGCTACGGTGGTACTCGCAATGGTAAGCCTAGTTGCTGAGTGAACAACATGAGGGCTACGAGTAGGGTTGTCGTTGTATCTCGGGGTTAGATCACCATGAATCGGGTACACTGTAGGGAGGTGAAATCTATTCTAAAGACAACGATTGTTCCGTGCCTCGATAAGTTTTGTCTTTGAATCTCTTTCTTCTTCAATTTATAGTGCATCTTAGTTGCATGGTTCACAGTCGCGGTCTCGGCCGCCGACTCGGCGGGCACTGAGACGGATCGGTCTCGGCGACTCGGATTAGTATCGGACGATACGCGCAAAACGCTACATAGAAAGCTCAAAAAGTTTTTAAAAAATCACGACAAATCTTAAAAAAAAATATAGATTCCCACATTCATGTATTACATGTCCAAAATATATCACCTAACGCACTAAACATAAAGCGAAAGTATAAATACACGCGTCGTTGGTAGAAGCATATCAAAATACATGCACAATATAGTAAAAACTACATTCATAAATACATGATAATGTAGTTATTTTCACATTGAATTGCGATGAGGTACAAAATCATCATAATGCCGAGTCGACTGAGTCAACTCCGATTCTCGGCTGAGTTGGTCTCCTCTGAGTTGAGTCGACTGACTCGTGACTCGGACTCGTCTCGGAGCGGGCCGAGACGGATACGACTCGGCCGACTCATCTCCGACTCGGCTGAGTCTTTGAACCATGCTTAGTTGTTGTGCTTTCATTTTTTTTTCTTACAGGTAAAGAGGACAGCAAACTAGTCAATGATTTGAAAATCAATTATGTAAGACTGTTTGAGTTTTTTCCTATAAATATAAGAATTTGCTTAGAATAGTTAAGACAAAGAAATGGGCATGGAGAAAAGAGTTGTAGTAAAAGATTTATATAATCTTTTTCAATAAAATTATTACATATAAATCTTTTTTTGTAGTATGTAAAAACTCCATCAGGCTGGCAAAGTTTCTAATAATTCATTACCTAATGGGTCCTCTTACCATGCTGCAACTCTATTTGTTTCTTAAATGGTTTCTGCGTTTAACACAAATTAATACTAGGAAGCATGATTCTAATACGTCTTATATGGGCCAAGGAACAATTCAGTTGAAATAAGGTAGAACTGTTCTGAAAGTAAAGTTTTAACTGACTTTATCTTGTGATTGCTGCATAATTTGATTCTAAGAGTTTTATGTTTCAGCATTAACTAATTTATTTATTTATGCGCCTGATACATGGAATAACATAATTAGAGATAGACTTGTTCATTCCGGAAGGATTCGAGGCCGAATCCTTCCCACTCAAAGACAACCCTACGACATCCGAATACAAGATCCACTCCGCTGAAGTTAGAACTACATTATTTCAAGCAACTAAAAATAAAAAATCATATATTTTGAATATTTTTTGCCCATCCATCAAATTGGCGCAAAATGGACGGCCGAAATAGTGAGTTGGTTAGTTTAACGGTGTTGAATAATAGAAATCTAACAAAAATTGGTGTGCGAGGGTTTTTAAGTGTTTAGATCATGATGAAATCGTCGGATCGAGAATTTGTATGTCTAAAGACGTAGATCTAAGCAATATGCTATTTTCGGCCGTCCATTTTGTGCCTACTTGATGAATGGGCAAAAAGTATTCAAAATACATATTTTTTGGGTTTTAGTTACTTGAAATAATGTAGATCAACTTCAACGAAATGGATCTTGCATTCGGATGTCGTAGGGTTGCATTTGAGTGGGAAGGATTTGGCCTCGAATCCTTCCGGAATGACACAAGTCCATCTCAACATAATTATAACCCTGTATGACGCCAATTTAAGGAACAATATGGTAGATAGAAATTAGAGAGAATCTGAAAATATAATTTAACAACAAAGTGTAGATGTGACAGATGTCACAGATCATTTCATAATTCAGTTTTAAACTTAATCATCATCTTTAATTAACATGTAAAATTATCATATTTTATTTATGATAGAAATGCTATTTTATAATTGGAGTATATGATGTCACTGTAATATTTCAGCTGCCATGCTGATTCAGCCTTGCACATTGCTTGTTTTCTCTGTGCATCTGCAAATGAGCATGCTAGACAAACTATAAAGATTAAAGTTATTTGGAACAGCCTCTTTGTGTATGTTGCTCTTATGATGTAATTTTGACAGTAAGCAAAACATTCCTGACTTATGTTTGTGCGAGCAATAGATATTATGTGAGGTATGAACTGCTTGTAGATTCTTATATATTTCTACTTCTAATTATCCAAATATCAGACTTATTTTACCACTCTGCCTCTGGCCCTGTGCGTTGCCATTCTATTTTGCTACTTGCTGGACTAATCGTCATATTATCATACTTTAAGATGCTACCACCCACAGTCTGTCACTTTTGTCTCGTGCCTGTGTGCTTCCTTCAATGGCTCTGGCCAATGGTTCAGTTATTTTGATTTTTTATGATTTTAGTCTATGATCTCCATGTTAACTGGCACATACCTTTGTATAACTTGTCTGCATATCTTCTATGCTTGATTCACCATGTATTGGTATTGCACGTTCTCTGCCATCTTTTGATGGTTAAGTTGGTAGATCATTGACAGCTCTATAATATTTTGTTATTGGCTCTCATCTACTCATGAAACTCATCTCTATGATGATGACATAATTTCTCATGTGGTCAGTCCCATGACTTCCATCTCTTTATTACTGTTCTACCATTCCTTCACTACAAGTTGAAGCTCACACACGCACGCGCGCGCAGTTACCAGAGATAGAGCAAACTCTTGTATATATTGCCCCTTGGGATTTTTATGTTTTGATCCTCTTTCTCTTGCATATATTGCCCCTTGGGGCTTTATTATTCTGGGTCTTCTTTCTTTTTGTGCGGAGGAGAGGGATTAAGTTTTCAAGATAGTTGCAGAAGCCCACTGTTCTTTACATCTTATATGTGTACATCCATATCCAGTGCTCTCTCATGTGGATTTATTTCATTTGCTTTAGAAGTTGTGTGAACTTTTTGTGGAGTACATATTCCACATGTACTGTAGTGTGAATCCATTCTAACTCACATACTGAGCTCTGTATGGTAGTTATCACAGCTTTCTTCCAGCACCTTCTCTTTTGGTTTTAGTTAGAAAAAGTTTAGAACATTTTGTTTTGGTTTCGGTAAGTTGTACATAGAACAGGACAAATGGCATACATTCATGTTTGCTTCATGCTGCACACTTGCTTATATGTATTCTGTCACTTATGTGGTTGTTGGGGTTTTTATGTCTAATGAATCATCTAATGATCTTTAGCAGTTTCCTAAAATGTAAGATTTATTGTGCACATAATATGTAGTAACTTCATGACATCGCCTATTTGTTAGCCAATATGTTACCTTACAAGTTACAAATTGTGTTTCTTCCATCTACTTGGCAATTTCAATTTACCAAAGCCAATTGTGCTCATGTTATGTCCTTATGGCTGAATATTTCCCAGATATGTTTGAGTTTGATATAATTATCGTGATTGATTAGCTGCTTTTATTCGTCTATTCTGATGCAAGAAAATTTCCATTGTCCAGTTTTGCCAAACGCTGTGAGTCGCTTAATACAATGGCATCTTTTATCTGGTGGATAATTGGCTTTTACTGGGTGATCTCTGGCGGTGAAGTACTACTGCAGGATGCTCCTAGGCTCTACTGGTATGGCCACTGACAATCTGTTTCTCAAAATTCCTTTCGACTTATCCGAGTGAGCACCATTGTTTTCAACAAAGCTGCATAAAACTAGTGTATCTGTTGCATGGCTTGTATTTCAAGAATGATATCACAATTTTTTCCAATTATGAAATGCTGACTCAGATAGATGAGTTCTGACCTCTGCATGACTGCATCAAAACTCGACATTAATCATAGAATCTAGGTTTGATTATGGGGTTGCTCCATGGTCGAATGAGTTTAAATTGCATAACTGAAAGGGACAGGTCTATGTTCCAACAAACTATCTTCTGGGTTCTTTATCTTTGCCGCATCTTGCTCATAGTTGCCTTCAGTCGGGACTGTTCCCTCAACTTATAGAGGGTTGAAGGCTGACCAAAATACTTGACCAGTTATGGAGTGAAGCTCTTGACTTTCAATTCATGTTCCATATTTATGATGGGAATAATTCTTAGATGATCATGATTAGACAGGACATTTATGTGTGTGCGTGCGTGCGTGTTTGTGTGTGTTTTACCTGCTTCGTTCTTAAAGCTAGTTATTTTGTGTATGCTATCAATTTCTAAGCAGCCTGTCCATGATTACTTTTTTCACAGGTTGACTGTAGTTTTTCTGGCATTTGATGTATTCTTTGCAATCTTCTGTGTGGCTTTGGCCTGCGTGATTGGCATTGCACTTTGCTGTTGCTTGCCGTGCATTATTGCAATTCTTTATGCTGTTGCAGGCCAGGTGAGAGTGGAATGCTTTTATTATAAAGAAAACCTGTACTTTTTACATCAATCATAAAGTTCATTATCTTTGTTATTTACTGATTTTATTATCAACAAATAGGAAGGTGCATCTGATGCAGATATCAGCATCCTTCCAAGATATAGATATGCTGAACCTTGTGAAAATGGGGGGAAAAAGTCTGTAGAAGGGGCAATGATCCCAATTACGAATAACAGTGGAAGTTCTTCAGATGAACGAGTTCTTCTACATGAGGATGCGGTAACTTTTAACTTTTCTCGTCGTAAATTCTGGTTGACAAGGGACAAGTACTGCATTAAATTTGAGTAGCATATATGAAGTTGCACTAGTTATCTTGTATCTAATTCTCAATGATATTATTGCTTTAGGAAAAGTGAAAGGGATGCTTCTAATTTATTCAATTGAAATTCTTGTGGTAAGAGTGGAGGGATTCCAATTGTAGTCTAAACCTCATAAATACACCACGTTAACATGTGAATGCAACGTAAAATTAGAACAGTGTGTTAACATGTGAATGCAACGTAGAATTAGAACAGAGGCTGAGTATTACTGGAAGAGTTCCCACCCTACACAGCAAAAACAAAATCCATCCCAAGGTTTTGGGGTTGCTGAAATTGAATCATTTTTCTCCATTTAGTTGGATTAAGGCGTTCTCTCTGATAAATGGGCAACTACCTATCTTTCCTAACTAACTCAATTCTGCAGGCTGAGTATTACTGGAAGAGTTCCCACCCTACACAGCAAAAACAAAATCCATCCCAAGGTTTTGGGGTTGTTGAAATTGAATCATTTTTCTCCATTTAGTTGGATTAAGGCGTTCTCTCTGATAAATGGGCAACTACCTATCTTTCCTTACTAACTCAATTCTGCAGGTTTGCTTGATTGTACCCAAGTACTTATCTTCTTCAACTACAATCCTCTTGGTCCCCCTCTCGTTACCCAAAAAAAAAAAGGAAAAAAAAAAAGAAAAGAAAAAAAAATCCACCCCACCTGACACCTCGCCACAAACTCCCTCTGGAAAAAGGAAAAAAAAAAAATCCACCCAGTTAAAACCCAACTCAACCATTGGGTCGTCCTTTATAATTTAGGTATGGTTAAAGTTTTATATATTCTGGTTCCAACCTGACAATTCTAAATCGTTTAGATTCCCAAGCTTCTTTCCACAGTAAAAATTCTCTCTTTTCTAGTCTCATCTACTAATACAATATCATTGGCAAACAACATGCCATTTTAGTGTGGAGATGCCTACTGAGTTTCTCCATTTCTAACACAAGGAGGTAAGAAGAACTTAGTTTTGAGCGTTGAAAGACGGTGGTTATATGGGAGGGGATCAAACTCTCTTCCAATTATATTTACTCTAGTTGCTAATTTATGGTAAAATCTCGATATTACCAATATGACTAGTAGACACTTTTTCTTTTCTAAAATCTATCAGTCACATAACCTCCCAGTGATCCTGTCAATTGTCATAAACCTTTTGTTTTTGTGAAAAAGTGAAAGGGACTATATACATCTCTTTCATCTAGGTAAATCTTTTCTCATCTTACCAAACAAATAGCTTGCATGGTAACCTCCTTGGTATGGAACATTTTTTTTTTTCTTGCTTAAAGTCTTAGAATCAAACTGGTTTGCAGAAACGATGGTTTCTTTCTTTCTTTCTTTCTTTCTTTTTTTTTTTGTTTTTTTTTTTTTTTTTTGGGGGGGGGGGGGGGGGGGTGGTTTCATCAGCTAGAACTTTTTTGGAGCTGGAATATTTTGTGGAACAACTTTTAAGGTGTTAGTCAATTGGAATTTTTAACTGGAACTAGAACTAGAACTTTTTTTTAGGTGTTAGTTAACTGAAAACAGAACTAGAACTTTTTTTAGGTGTTAGTTAACTGGAAATTATAACTGGAACTAAAACTGAAATTTTTTTAAGTATTAGTCATAATTAGAACTAAATTGAAATTAGAACAAATGTTCCTTTTTTTTGTTCCGCTATATAGAAAAGAGAATGTTCCACTCTCAAATATGGTATCAACTGTTTCACGAGAACCATCAATTGAACTTGAAACTTTTTTCTGTCCCATCTCTCTCTCTCTCTCTCTCTCTCTCTCTCTCTCTCTCACTCTCCATGGATCATTTAATAATTAATAATTATTAATAACCAATTTTTATAATTATCTTCCAATGTATTAATATTAATGTTTGATGATTAATCATTATTTATTATTAATTGTTAAAAATTAATAACTATATTTAATCTTGCTAATTACTAGTTGAATCTTATTACTAATTGTTCAATACAATTGATCTATTTTTTATGCTAACTAAGGAATAACTAATTTTTTTTTGAAGAATTAGAACTTTTTTAAATAAATAAAACAAGGTCAAATAAACTAAAATTCTAATAAAATAATAGTTTAGTTTAGTTAATAACTTTAATTAATTATTTATTTATAGTATTGTTATTGTTATTTAATAACTCAAAACGTACAATGAGAAGGGATCTCTAACAAAGGACACATGGAATGATGTGATGAGACACACGTTAGTCAGGAAATTTACCATTCTATTATGAAACATTATTTGTTATAATAAAGTTGATATTACCTAAATTATTATTTATTTCTAATAATTATCTATTAGTAATATTACTTACTAATGTCATTAAACAATCAATTGTGAATACATTAAAAATAATAAAATAACAATAATTTTTTTGCTAATAGTTAATAATAATAATTCTTTATTAATATTCTTAAGTATAATCAATAGTAATTAAAAAATAAATAAATAAGATGCCACATCATCAACTGTTGTAGGAAATATTTTCACTTTTTAGTTTTAGATGTTTTAGGAAATGTTCAAATTCTTCTAATTTTTTCCAATTGTTCACCAAAAGTTCGGCTAAAAATGTTCCAGCTCTATCAAAATATTCTTAAAAAAAGGTTCTAGTTCTAAAAATTAGTTCCAGGTGACTAACAGGGCCTTAGTCGTTGCTATATTTTGTCCCATAGTTTTATGATCTGGTTCATTAATTTAGTTCTATTATATTTTGTGCTTTGTACTACTTTCTTTATCTCCCTCATTCTCTTATAAGCGTACCACATGTGTCTTCAATCATTAGGCATTTTCTCAGCCTTTCTAATTTTATAGGATAACTTATCTGGTCTATTTTCAAACACTAATGTGGCCCATAAGGTTAATTTTGGTTCCTGTAGTTTGTCATCACTTATGGTTGCCCAAATGTTTTGATCTTCTCTATTTGTCTGCATTTTTAGCATAAAAGTTGGACTAGTAATGCATTTGAACTTTAATAAGGTGTACAAAATTGCTATAGTTCATTGTATACTATAATAGGCTCAGATGATGTGTTTTCATTAGGGATTGAAGAAATGAGCAGGACACCCATATTCTGCTTCTGTCAAGATTAGGATGATAAAAAGAGGAAACCACTTGACTATTTTTCCAGTAATTAAAAAAAGCACATGGAAACTTTAGAGCAACAGACAGGTGATTGCAAAGTCAAATATGAACATAGGAGAAGATCTGCTGAAAGAAAGAACCTTACCAAATTGAGGTGTAAAAGTTAAAATTATAGCTAGTGATCCTTCTTTGCAATTATCATCTATAAGCCTCTTCCCATCAAAATGGGTTTGATTATGGAGCACAAGACTCACAAGACATTTGACAAGCGGTTGTCTACTTCTTATCAACATGCTAAAATGGAGCCAAATTCCCGCGAAAGAAAAATTATGGACAAAAGAGAGGTTTGCCATGAACCCTAAAGACCAGTCTGTAAGAATTCTTATTGCTCATGAAAGTTTAAGATCCTGCAATCAAGAAACAAGCTCCAAAGTTCCTAGACCAAGACTCTAGTAGAAGTGAAAAAGTGATCAATTTGCTATATGGAATTACTCCTCAACTAGGCAATAAAAGTCAAAGAGGCAAATAGTAAATTTTCCCATTAACCATCAATCCGAAGTATACAGTGGAACTACATATAATATATCTATAGTGCATATAGCCATATAGCCCACCAAACCACCACTTCCACTTCATTGTGTAATATGATCTTGAAAGAAATCAAGTCTAGCACATGGATGCTTTCGAATCACAGGTTATGTTTGCAGCAAAAAAGAAGAATGTTGAATCTCTTGTGACTTACTCCAATGCACACACAAAAAGAAAGGAATGACCAAACCACCCATTTTCTTTAGCATCGTTAAGTTGCAAGAAGACTTTAACCTTGTAATGTAGGAGTGTCTAATAGGCATGGCTTGAAATATCGGCTGATTTTGGTATATATCGACAATATCGTATCGGGTTTTGAAGTACCTGATTCGATATTAACCATGTAATATCTGCTGAAATCTGGTCCAATATGGCCGATATTGCCGATAGTGTTGATTTAACGATATTCATACTGCAAACTATTGGCCGATACCAGCACCGATATCGAGATTTTAAACCTTGCTAATAAGATTTAAATTTTGAGGAAATATGAATCAGTTTGGCTTTATTTCCACTTACAGGCAACATTGTTATAAAGGGTGTTAATTTAAAATATAGATGCCTTTTAAATTCTCAATCTTAGGATGCTATTTAAATGTTAGATCTGTAATAGAGACGACATGTGAAATTGCTTATGTTGAAGTTATTGAGGAATGCGACAAGCAATCCTGTCTTTATGCAAATAACTAAAACAAGAGGAGAAAACCATATGTGAGTTCTCTGTTAGAATATGTTGTGGACAATGAAGGGAAGAAGGGTGAAGTACATTAAACATACATTGGTAGCATTATTGAAAAAACACAGAACTTGGGCGTGGTTTTTGGTTTTATGGATTGAGATTAAGGGGATGTCTTTATGTCCTGACTTCTAATGTTTTTTTGGACCATGGTACAAAATAAAGACATTATTCGTCATATTAGCATGCTTCGACTGCTGAAATTGGCATGTCGGTGAATTGTTTTGTCAAGTGAACCCTATGAACACATTGACATATGTGGCCCGTTGCTGGTGACTTGTAAGATATATTGCTGTTGAGAGTACACATCAAAGATGTCCACCATCAATAAGAACAAAAATGCTAATGACAACCTCTCAGTTTTGTTGAACCTGCTTGTGATGGGGTGTGTGATGGGGGTAGCTCACTACTTTTGAGGCACAATGCTCTTTGGACGAACATTCTCCCCTAGCTGGGAAGAGGGGTGGGATTTGTTGACAATTTTAAAGTAAAAATTAAGCTTTTCAATGGGGTTCTGCAAAGGATTGCGGCTAAAAAAGAAGCTTCTCACTACGATTTAGGCAGCATTTTGGTAGCAGTTGTCAACTGAAGTGAACCATCTAGTGTCTTTTGCCAACATTCCTTAGTCAAGCCAATTATTTGAGTGACGCCATTGGGAAGCTACATAAAAGGAAGGTGAGTAGGGAAATTACTGTTTGGCTTTGCAGATTAGTTTTCTTAGTAGTAATTTTTCTGCATTTAGCCTTTACAGTTTTGTGAACTGCATATATCTAACCTTGAAAGTTGGCCTAAACTACAGTTTATAAACTCCAGACATACTGGATTTATGTTAACTTCAAATGCTCCATGAAAAAGAAGAGTGCTTCCCCTTCTCATGTCCCTGCCTCCTCTTCCCTTTCTCATCAGGACCTCTAGCACTTACCTTTTTCTTCTCATACGCCTGGAGTTTGGACATACATCCACTTTGTATCTAAAATATGTTATAGGTTAGTGAATACTGCTGCAAGTTGTAAGTTTATGAACTACAAGCCTATAAATCTATAACTACAATGTAAAGATAATTGCATTAGAGAACTTCAAACCCAAACAGGCCCACAAGATTTTAGAGAATAGATCATATAGTGAACAGGCCCAAGAGATTTTATAGATCATAAAGTGTGTAATAACATGCTGGTGAAAGAAACCTCTTTAAGTTTCTGTACATTCTGATGGTTCCTGGTGTAAACATTTATTGACCTTTTGACGAAGTTTACCTGGTTTAGTCATCTATCATCTCAAGTCAGTTAATTGCACACATACTACTCCTAAATCAGAAAATTAACATACATTTGCTGACAGTTTGTAAAGTTCTTGCATTACTTTGGAAAAAAAAAATCATCATTATCAAAATCACCACGATCACCATGATCAATTTCTACAACCAGCTGTCAACATAACTTCAAGCTTCCAAGTTCGTATAAAGTTAATAGCCAGGAAGGGATTGACAAGAGAGGGCCTTACTATAAAACCTACTAAGTTATTGATGGGCATGAAAGCCTATCTTTTCCATTTGCACTTTAAGCTCAGGCAAACCTGAAAGACTCTCATAGACAACACATTGCTCTAAAATATTTTGTTTAAAACGAATAGGTAAATCATGGGTAAGAGAGGCATTCTCTAACCATTTCCCGGCCTTCTATGGTTGTGCATGCTGGGAAGCAATATAGCACAGGGTAATGCAGGCTGTTGCATGTAGATGGGGCGGCTGCAGGATGTATAGATAAGCTAATGTACTGCACGTGTCAACACAACAATTGTCTAGAAGTACTTAAATTTTTTACCTAGCATGAAACATTTGAAAAAAAAAAAATGTTTTAATTTAAAAGTTGAAATGCTATTGTAGAGCAACGAATTTGATCTTTGATGTGGCCTCTAATTTTATTAATTTCAGGAATGCTGTATTTGCCTCACGTCTTATGAAGATGGTGTGGAACTCCATTCACTTCCATGTAACCATCATTTTCATTCTGCATGCATCGTGAAATGGCTACGGATCAATGCTACCTGCCCACTTTGCAAGTACAACATTCTGAAGGGCAATGATTGTGTATGAGGGTCGATATTATCAAAAACTTGTATCGCTCTTGCTAATCACTGTACCTAAGTACAGGGATGATACAAAACGGAGCCAGGCTCAGCTCCAAGATTGTGTCAGTTCACATCCTTCCCCATGACTGATGAGGCAATCTCCAGGCTTATTGTGCTAATGAATGTTTAGCATATAGACAGTGTCAAAAGTTCTCTTGTATATTGAGTCTGTATAAAGATATATAGCTGTTCTGAAGTATTATTGGTGTATGATCAAATCTTATATTTGGCTTACTGTTTTCCAGAATAGATCAAAAGGTTTAGCAAACAGAATGTCCAGGTATCTAATAACTGCTCTGAATTTTATGCTTCTGGCTGGTGGTGCAAATTTGGGA
Organism: Agave tequilana; assembly: GCA_038442645.1. Lineage (NCBI taxonomy): Eukaryota > Viridiplantae > Streptophyta > Magnoliopsida > Asparagales > Asparagaceae > Agave > Agave tequilana. The sequence continues at coordinate 35,363 of JAVJIF010032967.1, read as the reverse complement.
AACAGGCATTTTCAAAGTTTAAGGTTTTGTTCCCCTTTTCCTACTCTTTTTTCCTTCTATCGTCATGGTTATTTTGTGATAGCTCTATCTGATTCAATAAATCTACCTATTTCTTGTCCTGGAGTTAGTTTTTAGCGTGTCATGTTTCTCGAGTAATAGCTATGCTTTGCAGTTTTGTTTTCATGCCAGTTTTTGCGTTTTAGCAATAAGAAGAAAACCTCTGTCCTAAATCATTGGGGTGGGCTGCAAGGTTGATTTCTGATTACTCTGATAGTGGGAGAAATAAGATAACAGTTAAGCTATATGAATGTATTTACACTTCTTCATACAACTGTAGCACAACTGCATGTGAAAGTTGCAATAAAGGTCTTTTAAGTTCCGTGATCTTCATTTAAAAGTCCAGTTACAATTTGCTCGCAATTGCATGTTAAATTTAAATGAAGACTACCAACTTTAGACGTTTGTTTAAAAAAATTGACTTTTCAAGGGTGTGTGTGTGTAAGAAAGTTTCGTTTTTCTTTCATTTCTTTTCCTTACTCTCTGATTTCTTGTCCTTGTACTTTTGGTGACCGAAGGCATAGGACTGATTTAGAATTGGGTACCCTATTACGCTCTAAACTCTGTTCTTCAGTGCTAAATCAGCTTCAGTGGCTCAAGGAAAAGAGTTTTGAAAAAGGTTTTTTGTTGAACTTGAAAAATGACAATATAAAACAAAAGGCAACCTAAAATCCTAAGGACACGGCTATGGGATTGTTTGGGAAGTGGAGTCGCAGTGGGAGTTAATTAGGGGATTTGTAAGCCCTCTTACTCTTGCACCAAAAAGTAAAAGGCATAGTGTAGGGAGCGGGTTATTTTCATTCTAAAGAATGACGAAGGCACCTCAAAAATTATTGCGAGTGTTGTTATTATTTTTATTTTACAATCACCATTGGTGAAAAGTTCAAAATGTGTCTTTCTTTTTCCTCCTCCTCCCCCCTCCCCGGCTCCCCTTCCCCCTTCCCTCCCCAGCCTGCCTCACCCCACCCCCCACCCCCCCAAACATCGCGGCGACCTTCGCCCCCACCCCCCACAAAATGATCTCCGATCAGATTCCGACTGAACAGCTGGTTGGGAGATCATGGGTTGGTGTGTGTGTGTGTGGGGGGGGGGGGGGGGGGGGGGGTTGCAATCTGGAGGGGGGTTGAGGAGGGGCCGGAGAGGGGGAAGAGGAGAGAAGGAAGGAGGGGGAGGGGGTTTCGCCGGCGAGGGGGGAAGTCGGGGGAGGAGGCGGTTGCCGACGTGGGGGAGCCGGGTCACCAACATGGGAGGGAGAGGAAGAGGAAAAGAATAATCATTTTTTAATTTTAAATGGGGTGCCTTTATCACAAAATGAGGTACCTTAATCTTGGGGTGTCTTCATCATTCTTCGTGGTGGAATATTCGCTCCTCAAAGTGTACTTTTTTTAAAAAGATTTCAAATTTGCTCTTGGTACGACTTGTCATGATTATTATCTAACTCTTCACCAAAAGAGATGTTTGGAAAAATTAGCTAGAGTTTGGAAGGCTAACTCTTACTGACTCTAGTAGCCAAATAAAACTTAAATAAGAGAAATCTTTTGTTACATAACCAGTGATTTCTTTATCTCCCTTGGCATTTCAGGCGGAAACTCCTCTGATAACAATGCTCACACAAAATAAATTAACGCCCCACACATATTTACTATGATTGTGATGGTAACTAATAAATCTTGACTTACGTTCTTTACTTAATGTAACAAGTGCTGCATCTTAGTATTATTCTTAGTAAGAGATTAGGAAAGAAAAGAGTTTGCATGGTTTTTTTTTTTTTTCCCCTCCCATGCAATTTGTCATTCCTCGCATGCCTCATTCTGTGTGCTGAAAGCTAGTTTGTCGTCAATTTTGAGGAATTAGAGCTGTCCATCAAAAATCACAGGGTTATAAATTCATCACTTCAAGGCTCGGAACAATAAAAGACAACGTTGAGTTTTATTACGGAAAAAAATAAGTGAGAGATATATCTAGTAGACATTTTACCCTCGGTGACGATGCCACAATGGCGCGACTCTTTCCCCTTCGTCCCATCTGTAACGAAGAAGAAGAGCAGAAGAGCAACAAGAGTATTTTGAACATGTGGAGACTCGTTGTTAAGCTCACGGGGCTGCACTAAGCGCGTATTTGTTTCATAAATTAAAAACGAGATCTCTGAGCGAATCGACACGTGGCTCAGAATTTCAACGAACTTTCATTTGGTACTATAGCTAAAACCGTCCAATTTTCTCCTCTCGTGTGACGATTTCTGATGGAGAGCCACGTCGGTTTTTTGATGGTCTCCCTCTGTAACGATAATGTTTTCCTTAGAGGCTGAACCAAATGGAAAAAAATGCTGATGTGACTGGAGGTTGTCAACTGTTACAGTAAGGCTCCGATCTCAAAAAAGCCCAAACAAACGGCCCTAAATCAGAGATACAATGCACATTTGATCCTCAGAAGTGAAAGTGTACCATAAGTACTCTCTTTGATTCCATTTCCCCTCTTATTTTATCAATTGTAACATGTTCTTTGGATTCAAACTCATGGAGTGTTTCTCAGTGTACATAACATGGTAGGATTCAATTTCAGCCCATAAAGGATTGAAGGCCGAAGCAATGAAGGGGTTAATTGTCAAGGTCACGGAACCGCACTAGAGTTCAACTGTTTGTTTAGGGATGCTGAGATGCAATGTACGTTTGATCATCAAAAGTGAAACTACTGTATTATACACATATTTACGAGTGTGTGTACATATACATATATATTGTTCCAATCTTATTCACAAGTTACGTATCTTATTTTCGTCTCATTTTCGTCTGCCAGATCTAATCAATTGGATGAGATTTGTTGAGGAATTAGAATATCCCTACATCTTTAAGGACTATGATTGGTTCTCTCTTTGTAAGAAAAACAATCCCTCCTCTTTTTACACAACTAATTGCGACTCTTCATATCCTTCAAAGTTTCAACGGCAGTTGCCTATTCTGCTTGGATTCTGAATTGTGACGAAAGATTCTCGCGAAGTTCGTTGTAATTCCTTTCATGGTTAAGAGAAAAATCACTCTTTCTAGGAGAAATTCTTCACATCAAAGAGGTACGCTTTGACTATAACATCCATACGATTTATATGTATGTGTGTATACATATAACAGAAAATATTATAGAAAGAAATTAGAACTACACAAGATAGAGAAGGAAATAGGTAAGTTTTGGTTTGATTCTCTATTTAAAGTCCTGTTTCGGCCGTTTGATTGAACTCACACGTCAAAACCTTAGGCTAAACACTGAACGTGATGTGAAAAACTCGTCAAGCCATTGTGCTAGCAGACAGCATCTTTATTAGTCAGACATTCTCACGGCTCACCAAATGTTTCTCAATTGCATCTTAACCCGGCAATTACTTGTTACAATACCAAAACTATTTTTAGAAAAAACATATATTTTCAAAAGGGATAATTGGTTACTGTAGCTAATTTAATTTTAAGATAAAAGAAACATAATTAATTTATTTAAAAAATACTAATTAATTTTTATGAGTTATAGACACATGATAAAATCTTTTTAAAAATTGTGAGAGGTCCTAAAATAATCAAAAACGGCTGAAGAGATGTTTTCTCCTGTGACTCATATAGGACCTTTATCCGTCCGTCTGTCTTCACCCTCCTCCTCCTTCTCTCAACTCCCACTCCTCCTTCCTCCTTTTTCTTCCTCTCTTCCTCCCTATCTTCCTCTAAACTGATTTGTGAGTTTCCCACCCAACAGTAAGGATATGCTAGTTAATACATGTGCTTGCACGTGCCAATCAAAGCATTGTATAGTCTGTTCAAACGAATCCATTGGAGCATCATGATCACAGAGGGCCAGAGAGTAGGGTTACAAACTGTTGCCCTTTCTTTTTCTTGGAGAGCTTGAAATTTTTTGGCTAATGGCTTGGAAATGGCAGCTCCCCGGCACTTCAACGGGTCCATCGCCTCCTTGCCCTTCTTCTTCGTCAGCATCTTTATAGGGATGTTGTCGGCATCGAATTCTGCAGGCAATGACTGCTTGAACTTTGGCGACGGCTTGCTCGTGAGCATCCTTATTGGTTGTCGAAAGGTCGAGGTTTAGAAGCCTCAGACGCTTATCCGACACCGACTCCGCTCCCCTGAGAAGACCCAGACGTGGGCGTGACATCGGCAGAGGGAGGAGAACTGATAGGTCGTCACAGGAACTGCGGCTGGTGATGTCACCGGATTATGGCCGACGTTTATGACAGAAGAAGAGATGAAAGCAGTTAATGGGTATTGGATGCGGGTCAGGTTGCGATGAGTTTCTAAAGTCACCCGCTTGTCTGAACCTATGCCAGTGGGAGGATGAGTATTAAAGTCAGCTCTGTTTTCTCTTTTTATCTTCAGCTTGGATTATTTGGGATTAAATCCTGTCTGAGCTTTGCCTTCGTAAGAGATCTAGGGCTCTCTCAAATTAGCCAAACAATCTATCAGACTCCCAAAATTCGTCCTCAAATCTTCAAGGTATCTTCTCCTGATTTCAGATCGAGATGATGATGGGGAACGGATCTTGGTGAACTCTGGCGGTCATCACGGCACGGCGGCTTGAAAAGTTTGTTGAAGTCGGCATAGAACTGGGCCAATATTTGACGCTTTTGTTTACTCCTGAACAATTCCTGAATAACATCATAGCTCAACTTAGGTTCCGCCTGAATATGACCTGTCCAAATAGATACACATCTCTTTACAATCTTGTAGTGTAGAACCAGTTGATCCTGAACACGTGACTCTATGCTGTTTAAGATCTGCCTTAGAAGGAGTGATTCATCTTATCCCCATGTCCGCGTCTTTGGATCAGGGCGGATCATTAGTCAGGTGGTGATCTTTAGCTCTCTCAGTAACATGAATCCCAATAACTCTTTTCAATCTCTTTAATCATCACTCAAAACTCACATAAACAAGCAAAAAAAATCCCAAAATTGCAAGAACTCTTGAATAACAAACCTAGATCATGCTTCAACCCAAAACTTCCAAAACAAACATGAGTTTTAACTGCCCATCCCTAAAAGAAGAACCTTCATTTCCTTTTTGAAAGAACTTTATTAATTCAGACTGAGTTTGACGGGGGGTGAAGGATCAAAATAGAAGAGGCAGATAGAGACCGACGAAGGGTGAAGAATCATAATCAAAGTCGAAGATGAAGTCGGCAGCGAATCGAATCTGGTTGAAGTCGAAGCTGAATTAGGTCGAAGTCAGGTCGAAGTCGTGTCGAAGTGAAGTCGTGATTGATTCGAGTCGAATTGAATTAGGTCACCTTTGCGTCGAGTTGAAGTCGTGATCTGATGACAGGTCGGGATCAGGTTTTGCTCGCGAATCAAAGTTGGGTCGAATTGAAGTCGCGATCTTAAAGGCAGGTTGGGGTTGTGTTCTGTTTGCGAATCGAGATGGCTGTCGAGGTAATTGGGTTGGGTTGACGGCAAAGCCAAGGTTGTGGGAGGGTCATGGCGAGGTTGCAGTGAAGGTTGAGAAACTGCCTTCTGTCAATTCGGTTCATGTGTGTGAGCCACAAACGTATAATAAGAGGGTGAATCCTATATTGACACATAAATTGAAACTCTTATGATATCTTATAATATGTGTGTGAGGCCTACTCACATAACAAGGATTTATACACGTGTCAATGTGTGATTGCTCTTCTTATTGTGTGTGTGTGTGGCTCACACACATGAACCGAGACGAGGTTGCAAGGACTTTCAGCCCGATCACAAAGGAAAAGAAAGAGGAAAAAGAGGTTTGTTTTTTGTGTTTGGATCTAAGCCTTGCAGCTCTGATACTAGGAAATTATTTTTTTAGAGAAAAACGAGTGGCTGTCATTTATATTTATAGATCCATGAAATTTTTAAATCCACTCTTATTCTTATACTTTTTCTGATATAACTGATAATTTTTTATACAAATCATATACTGTTCATGAGCCAAGTTTAAGCTAAATGATGTACACTATACACGTACGAGGCTTAAGATGAATACATTGCCTATGAAAATACAATTTCTCGGTGATGAGCAATCAAGAAAAAACAAAATTTAACATAGGGAAGAAGTAGAATCTCCACTAAGAAAAGGAAAATGAAAAAAAAATACTCTTTAATAGTATGCCGCGATTTCCTTTTTTTCTTTTTTCTTTTCTTTATTAGATTGTGCGTTTACTCAATGTCTGAACTCTATTAGATTAAAAATTAGGTTTTCAGTTCAGCTCTGCAACGTAGAAACAAATTACACTATGGGCCGAATGTTAGCCCAACCAAATCGATCGACCCGAAGCCTGCCCAGCGCAGACAAGCGATAGCAAAACGGTGCACTTTCGTAAATAGTATCACAATCACATTTTCTTGTCGTCATTTCTCCCTGTAACCGCCTTTGTTGTAACCCGCTTCTCTTCAAAAGCAGTCGGTGAGACAGAGAGGCGGGAAAAAATGGCTCCCGTCTTCTCGAAGCTTCTAGAACAAGACGACGACAAATGCAGCGGTGTCGCAGGCGGCGAGCATTGGTCCGCCGAGTACCGCCGTCGACTGGGCATCGGCGACTCTCGGTTGAATTCATCGGCGGCTTCGGACACTGGCACCCCCGAAACGCGGAGAGATCAAGATCAACTTCTCCACCTCAATGCCGGAGCCCAGCCGCCGATCCCGCGGCAGGAGCATCATCAAGAAGTGGGGAGGGATCAGCGCGGTAGCACGTGATTCCTCCGGCGATCTCCTCGCCGTCTCGAGCGGCAGGATGAAGGTCGCCGACGGCGACAAGCTAGGGCTTGAGCTGTACGCGCTCAAGGCCGCGGCGAATCTGGCCAAGAAACTCCGGGACCTTGGCAAGCACGACGGGCCGGTGATCTATGAGACGGGCCGCGTTTTAGTGACCTGCTGCCTTCAAGAGAGCTGCGAGGGCGACCCCGAGGCGGTGCTGGAGGCGTCCATTCCTGAAGATCTGGAGGATGTTGCCATGTCCTGCACTGTGGTTTATGGGGATCGGCTGAGGACGCTGCCTCGCGACTTCTTGCGAGAGGTTGAGCAGGACAAGATCCATGCAGGTATAGAACCATCCATTGTCCTCTCATCTTGTTTGATAACATCAGGGTTTGTAGTTTGCTGAATTTTTTTTATTGTTCTTTGCTCAGTGTATTATATTTTGAGTATTAAGTTTGTTCATTACATATACTCATCTACTTGTGCTTTTGGGACTTTAGCTTTGCTTCAATTCTTTGACTAAGCGCTATCAACGAGGAGATTTTTAGGAAATTTTTGTATTTGCCATAAATTTTAGAAATTAAGTAGCTGATGTACCAATCATCTACAAAAACCTGTTGTTTGCTACCACTAGAATGCCTTGGGATTGCCCATATTGTTTAAATGTTGCATTGACTAGATATTTGATGATATTCCCTCTCAAATTGTCCATTCTAAAGCAAATCCTATCTTCTTGTTTACTGGGTGCCACATGTGGAAAATAATTTTGAATTTTGAACTAGAATAATAGTAAGGTGGATGGATCAAAAAAGAAAATTGTATGATTTGTAAAATTCATCATATCTCATGGAAACTCCAACTGCCTTTAGATTGGTTTCTCCGTTCACTATATAGGCATGAATCATTTAGTTGTTATGCTATATAATTGTATTTGCATACACTCGGTAATTGTTAATTTCTTCATATCATTCCATAATGCTTAGCTTTCCATGCAATTTTCACTATTGCTTTCCTGAGGTTTTGTGTCATTTTCATGCTTCTATGCTTAAGACTTGAACAGAGGAGTAATACATTGACATTGCCTTGCGTTTCATATCAAAACCATGTATTTGTTTTTTCCCCCTTTTTTTGTGGTCTTGCTGCCTAGTGTTGTGGGATTCTTTATGTAAAGTTGAAACAGTAAAAGGTTTGAATTGTTAGGAATTATTGTGATGGCATCCTAACATTTGTAGAAATTTCAACTTCATGCCTAATTGCACATAGATACATAAATATGATTGAGAACTACCATAATAATGAGCATTAACTGGGGCTAAACCAGTTTCCTAGCTAAGTATGATCCCCTAAACTGAGTCAAGTAGAAGAGCATCTTTGATTGTCACCTCTTGAATTCTCTGTCATCGATCGAATTTTTCTGGCTTCTCCGGCTTCAGGTTAGGAAGTGGAGCAGACATCAAAGTTTAAATCTGCATGTTTGATGCCTTACTTGAGCTGTCTTGATTAGTCTCAGACATTTTCTGTAATTTTAAGCAGAACAGAAATAAGTAATTTCAATATTAATTGTCTTAAGATTGTTAGATATAGGAATCAGTCTGACAACTAATCAATGTCACCGATCTAATTGGTCAGGTCGGTGAATATCAGGTGGAGGTTTTCCATTCAATAGAACGTTCCTTAATTATAAAATAACCTTTCAGTTACCTTCCTTGATTAAAACCAATTAGACTAGTGTAAGTCAGTCTCAATATACTGTATATCAGTATAATCCCTGTATAATAAAAATTAATTCACTTATACAGTACTTGGAGTGAGGTACGCTTATAGCGAATCTCCTTAAGACAATTACGTCCTCCGCTATGGTGCTAACGGGTTACTGGACGCTGGTCTCTCAAGATACAACACTCATTCACGGTATTTGGATAACACTACCAAATCACTGTACGGTCGAACCGTAATTAACCAGTACCTTCACAGGATTATCAAAGCAGCAGAACCAAGACAAATCTCGCGAGAATATTTGTCTTTACTATGGAGGAACATCCACTGTAAAGAAAGGAGGGAGATAGAAGAATATTCTTCTTTGGAAGTCATAGATTCAGACAACAATTCTATTAAAGAATATGTTGAATTTTCTGAGTCTTCTTTAAGAACGGAGCTTGCTACAGAATCTGAGTTGCACTTCGGAATCTGTTGAATTTACTTCTTCACTTCGGAATTCGAGTTGCAGAAGAAGGGATTTTTTTCTGTATGTGTTTCTGTGCGTGTGTGTTTCTGTGTGTTTCAAATGGAAGAAAGGAGTGTTATTTATAGAGCTTCAAAAAGGGTAGATTCGTTTGAACGGTTGCAACGGCTCGGTCTGAACCGTTGCAATAAATCGTTCTAGACGGAAATCGCACAAATTGTTGTAACGGTTCGCGGCGGTTTCTTGTTAGCCATTGCGCGGGTCCGGATAGCGGAGCGGGCGCGATCCGCTGTAACCCATACCCGTAAGACCCGGTTCAAAAAGAACCGGACCGGGTAGGGAACCTGAACCCGGGCTCCGGGCTCCGGCACTGGAACCGGTGGCGCGCGTGTGGGTATGGTTTCCCCTAATCGCGCACAAGTACCCAGAAGGCACACCCTTTGTTCCGATTTTCTCTATTTAAACACTTCAAATTTCCATCCATTGAAAGTACACCTAGAGGGGTGAATAGGTGTATGGCTATCTAATGACAAATGATGCGAAATTAAAAACTAATTGCAGCACATTTAGTGTAAGTAAAGAGTAGCCGAATTCCCGGTGACGGGCTCTGGACTATCTCCTCTAAATAAGAGTTGAGGTGTTATATGAAGCTCTCTTGGTTCAACACAAGTGAGGCACACAAACGATACCAAGCATATATAAGATATGAACAATATGATGCAATGCAAGATATAAAAGAGAGAGTTTTGAGATAGTGGATCAATCACAAACACCGAGATATGTTTCGAGGTTCGAGCCACTGCTCTACGTCCCCGCCTTCACACAGAAGGATTTTCACTAATGCGTCCACACAAGACTTTCCACACAGGGAACCTCCACTGAGGATTTGTTTAAATACAATTAGGAGTACACAACTCCTCTCTCTCCAACAAACATAACCTCTGCACAAGAGGTAAGACACAACAATAATCACCTCTATACTTAGAGGGATGGGCACTTAGCTAAACAACAATCACTTCTTAGCAGAGGGATAAGGCTCAAAGCCAAAACTCCAACAATCACCTCTACACTTAGAGGGATAAGGCTCTTAGCCAAACAACAATCTCAATTATCTCTACACTTAAAGGGATACTAACACAACCTCCACAATCTCCTCTACACAAGAGGGATAGCAATAAACACAAACAAGGTTACAACTCTTGGTGATCTCAAAGATCACAACTAATTTTCCTCACAAAATAAGATCCTATAGATATGATAGATATGATAGCTTAAGTGTGAGAAAAATAAAGTGGTTGGAAATGAAAACAACAAAGAAAAACTCTTGAAAAAGATACAAAATAGATATTGAAATAAAGATCCAAAAACCAATCTCCCAAAAGACTCTTTTTTATTTGATTTTCCAACACTTTAATACAAATAAAGAATAAATCTTTTGGCCCAAAAACTCTTTTAAAAACTTGCTGCTAAAACACTTAAGAAGATGAGAAAATTTGCTCTTAAAATTCTTGATCAAAGCAGTCCAAAGGGATGGGTATTTATAACACATTCCAAAAACTAGCTGTTGGGCCAAAATAGCAGAAAAATTCTGTTGTCGGTCGATTGCCTGGTCGACAGGCCAACGGTCGGATTTTCGATCGTTGTGCCATCGGTCGACCGGCTGGTCGATCGAGGCCTGGATACAGAAAGCAGACCTCTCTGTCGGTCAACCGAGGCCAAATTCAGAGAGCATAACTCTTTGGCAGTCGATCGGGTCAGTCGACCGGCCATCCAGCTAGATGACCTTTGCACGTTTGTGCACATCGATTGATCGGACCGGTCGATCGACTTCTGCTGCGGTCGATCGACCGGCAGAAGGCCAGGTCACATATTTTGGAGATTAAAAACTTGGTCTTTTTAGTATCAATTTAAATCTCATAGAATCTCATAAATTTCACAAAAATAAGTTCTTATTAGATCTTTGAATAACAAATATGTGTGATCAAAATTCAACACATTATAAACAATTTGAACCATTTTTGTGATATTGAAAATAAGCTTAAACACAAAATCGGTATTTTTCAAAGCTTGAATTTTTGAAATGGAAAACCATTTTCCCCAAAACTCATGTAATTACAAAAACATGATATTGAAACAAATTTGAAACATATTGTATATGAATAGAATCCAATATACATATAAGATATATATATCTATGTTTTTGACATGAAATCCAAAATCCGGTTAAACTGAAAAACAAAAAACCAATAAACTTTAAACATGTGTGTATGTGAACTTGAGCATATCAATACTATCTATCTTTACACAAGATCTAAACATACTAAATTAAACACAACCGAAGTCTTCTTGTTTTCAAGTCGACTCAATCTAAACGCGACCCAACGAGCTTAACTCCAACCGAGTGCTAGATGCGATCTTGACGCTCGAGCTCTTGAATCAACACGTGAAAACTCCAAAACACCTTTGTTGAAGCAAAACGCCTATTAATATTTTGGTCAATCACTGAAACTGTTAAAGACAAAATTATTAGTAAACTATAACTACATGAGTTAATCATCATCAAAACTAGAGTGATGGGCCTCTGGGCCAACACGCATGTCCAATGTGGGACTAAATACTTTTAGCTACCATTAGTCCCCTTTTGCCTTTTGAATTAGGCAAACTCTAGACTTGAATATCTCATTCATTCGAAGTCGGAATTGAACATGTGAATATATCACGTTCATCCCCAATGGAAGGAGAACACACTCCAACCATTATCCAATTGTTCTATCAACGGATCTCGCCGTAATTCAACTCAAAGATTCACATTTAATTCTTCATATTTCCCAACACTAACAAAGTATTTCAACAATTTAAAAAACAACATTACTAGAAGAGAAACCAAGAATCCAAGATTCTCATCTCTCTCTTTCTTAGATATTCAAAAATTCTCATCTCTCTTTTTAGATATCCAACGATTTCTCTCATCTGATCATTCCTATTGCGGAAAAGAAGGAAAAAAGATTATGAACCCACATCTCTCTCATCTCTTCGTCATTCCTATCTAACAAAACGAAAGTTTGAATTAAAAAAATTAATAATTTCTCTCTCCAATAAAAGAAATTAGCATTATTTATAGAGAAACAAATTCAAATGCTAATAATCAAACTCATAAACTAATATTTTTGTTGTTGCGGGTCATGTGCAATTTTCTGACAGGTGCATGGCACGTGTCAATACTAAGTTAATTCTTACATAAATAATTTCTAAGTCGTGACAGTGTATGATCACTTAAAATTTTATTAAATCGAGGGAAGCAAAGTTTCTCTCGTGACTTTTTCTCCGTCCGTCTGTCTCCCAAAGAGAGCCACAGAGAGAGCTGCATCCCCTCTCATCTCTTCTCCCTCCTCTTTCCTTCCCCTCTTCCCTCTCTTTCTTCTTCTTCCTCCTTTCTTTCTCCTCTCTCTTCTCTTCGACGCTCGGTATCACTACTAAGCGGTAATCTAGTTTATTTACCAAACATAAGTCTTTTAAAAATTCTTTTTCTAAAAAACACATTTTCGGATAAGTCCTCTGCCCTTGTCTATAACCACAAGCGCAACGGCGCACGCGCTCAATTTGTGGCTAGTTTTGTTCCTTTCCTTAAATCCAATCAAAAGCCCTAACGCCCATCGGAGGGGCCACAAAAAAAAATGTCATCGTCGTCTCTCCACCCTTTCCTCCCTTGCTCCCCTCCCAATCTCTGACCACCGACCGTCGCCGGTCCAGCAGGGGCAACGAGGCCACCGTGTGGATCCTCAACCTCTCACCGGGCCCCAAATCTGAGAAGCGTTGGGTCCTCAGAGCCGTCGGCGGTGGAATCACGGCGGTGGCGAGATCCCCAAAAGGCACCTCCCTTTTGTGGACAGAAATTTGTTGAGAAAAATCGAAGCGCTCAACGCGACGGAAGAGAAGCAGCTGATAGTGACTTGGTCTCAGGCCTCCACCATCATCCCAAAATGATCGGCCACACGATCGCAGTTCACAACGGGAAGGAGCACGTGCCTGTTTATGTGACGGGCCGATTGGTGGGTCACAAGTTTGGGGAGTTCGCGCCCACCCGGACCCTCGCGAAGCACGTGAGAGGCGATGGAAAATCTTGTCGCTGATTTTGCAGGTAAATTTAGGTTGTTGTTGTGTTTGGATTTTGTAATTTGTTGTTTGTGTTTGTTGATTTGAATTCTTGTGGAAATAGATTGTTGAATTGGAGGTTGTGGGAGCACAACTGTTCCCCTTTTTCAATGCAATTAATATTTATCACTAGTTTTTTTAAAATTTATTTTATGTATATTTTGACTGTTTGAATTTGTATATACATTCACATAATTTCATATTTACATGAGAAGTTTCTTTTTTATTGCATATTCTCATTAATGAAGCATCTCCATGTTTTTCTTTGTTAAGTTTTTTCCCCCCATCCTATTTCATACTATTAGCATCAAGGACTACCTTTCTTGCCCATAATGGTTCCATTCGCCATTTGGTTTTTTAATCTTTCATATCATGAACCATCAACATGCACATCCATAGGGATGCTTCTTGAACTAGTTCTAAGGATAAAAGGTCTAAAGTTTTGATTGGTTCTTTCAAGATTCAAAGTCAGTAACATGCTAACTCCAAAAAATTAAACCACTCACTTACTGTTAGTTTCCTACTTATATTTATAAGTTTGAAATTATAATGCTTTGGGCTGGCTACTTATGCTGTCTATACGTTTGATTGAATTTAGTTGTTACTTTTACTTGCAGAGGTTTTCCATTAAGTGCCATAATGATTATTTTGCTTCTTGATAATCTTCTTGCCTAGGATTTGATCTTATTTCACAATTGTTACTTTTGGTTTTGTCATGTTTAAGGGATGAGAGAAAGTGAGAGTTCATTGACATTGCCTCGGCTCCAAACCAGTTCCATGTTTTGCCTTTTTTTTCCTTCTGATTTTATCGATACTGTCACATTTTGTATGATTCCCTTTTACTAGTTTTTTGTCTCACTATAGTGTCTAGATTTGTTTTGTGGATGCAGTTTTCTTTTTCTTTTTCTTTTTCATTTCAAGACTCCACTATCCTTTTGATACTTCATATGGTCTATATTAGAGAATTTTGACCTCTTGCAGGGTGATTACCTCAGTAGTCATGTCATTTACAGCACGTGATGTTTATGAGCTGTCCAATATTTTCTTTTTTGTTCTGTTAATGTTTGTTGTATGAATATCTTTGCATGTTGAAAATGCAATTTCACGGACTGAACCATGTCTTGCTTGAAATTTATAGCCTCAAGCTATATTCTTCTACCCTTGTCTCACCCTATCTGGATATCATTCTAGCTCTTTAGATTCTGACATTACATGGTCCTTTCTTTTGCATGCTTTGATCTTATTAGTCTTCGACCCTTGTAATTTGAGTATGTGGTGTTGGTTATCCTTTTAACTTGCCTCCAATCATCTATGGGATTTTGGTATACTGCTTTAGCCTTCTCCCTCATTGTTTTGTATTCCTTCATATTTAACCTCTTTCCTTTACTGTGGACCTGCAATAACTACCTTTCATAAATGACTTACATACCTCTCCTACCAATATTCTTTTTTAGCCAACTATATTTACTATGACCATAAGGGACAAATCCGATTCATATATCCATTGTGGTTCTTATCAGAGAAATGGAAAAGAAAAATGGAGGAGAAATAAGCTTTTAGTATTTCGGTCATGAAAATGAGCAGCTTCGGTACCTCATAAATAAACATCTTAACTTAGGTCATAAAGTAACTTGTTATTCCGACAATAAATTAATGAGGTGAAGGTTTAGAGCAAAGCACAATTGTAATGACCTGATTAGATCTACAATGCTTGATTACTGAAAAATTTACTGACATTTGAGTTTTAACTTTTAATTGGATTAAGCCATTTAGAAATTATTTATTAGCATTGGCACTGTGAATGGAATACAGGAGTCCAGTACCCTCCTCATTTGCATTACATAGTTTCTTTATGTTATACCATTATAGTAGTTGCATCAAATTTTGTGTCTCTCTTCAATGACCTTATCTTTTTTGGTGCAATTCTGGACAGCTGCAACTGCCTCAGAGGAGGACGAAGAATCTCAGGTTGAAGATGACAACCATGGCGGTGTTGATGCTGTCGCAGGCACATGTGGTAGTTGAGAACTCGACTGAACTTCTGCAAATGAGGACTTCCTTTTAGATTCCAAACTCCTTCAGAATTTGTTATAATGCTGCAACTCCAAATTTTGCTTTTTTGTCCCGGTTTCCTTTTAAAACTCTATGGAACGATCAATTCTCTCGTAACTGGTGAGTTTGAATCGATTCTGGCCTGTTTTGTTTAGGTTTCATTCAAAAACTATGTGCAACGATAATTGAGTGGGGATTTGATGAGTTTGGGTGAGAACTGGCTATGACTCTCTGATGTAGGAGACCAAAGAGCAAGGCACGACAAACAACATGCCAAAAAAACTTGACGTGTCGACAACCTTTCGTTTGGACTGTCGACATGCTTTTCTCGAGAGACAATAATTTTCATATTTGTCAACAACACCTCTTCTGGCCTGTCAATAAGCTTTTATAGAAAGTTGAAATTTTGCAGTTTCTCCTTGACTGTCGATATCTCCCTTCAGCTATTAATAACCCTATTGCGTATCTGGATATTTGATTTTGTTTAGGATTCCGTTTTGGGTCCAAATTTGAAACCCAATAGACTTTTTTAGTTTCTTTATTTTGAACTTTTTTTTATTTTGAACTTTGCTTTTATAAATAGAATATGACTTTTGTAAGTTTATATTAAGGCCCTTGTATTCTTATTTTTGTAATTAACTTTTTATGAATCGAAATTGAGATTTCTTTCTTAAATTACTCGTGGATTCGAGTTCTTACTTTGGCTCGTGGATTCGTGTCGTGTTGCTCGTGGATTCCGGTCATGTTACTCGTGGGTTCGAGTGCGGTGTTCGTGGATTCGAGTACGATTTTCCTACTTGAAAGGTTCTTCAAGGTTTGTAAGCACTAGAACAAAATCTAGCCGACGTCGTTCATCTTTTTCGCTTCCCAGTCCTGCGTCAAGTGGTATCAGATTTTCGGCAGACGCTCTGATGATGGCCAGAGACGATGACGAGCAGTACAACCTCTCCATGAGAGTAGGCACTGTTGAAGGGAGACTTGGCGCTCTTGAATCGACGATGAACATTATGGTCTAAGAAATCAAGAAGATGCCTCTCAAACTCGATGATCGAGGCCGAGCTGATGGTGCGCACAGAAGCGGGCGTGAACGTTCATCGGATAATCTCCCCCCCCCCCCTCCACCTTCATCAGGTAATCCTCATCCACCACCTCCACCTCCTTCAAATAACCCTCACTCACAACCTCCACCACTAAACCCACCACCTCCAATTCACCCATGGTTCACAGTCGCGGTCTCGGCTGCCAACTCGGCGGGCACTGAGACGGATCGGTCTCGGTGACTCGGATCGGTATCGGGCGATACGTGCAAAACGCTACATAGAAAGCTAAAAAATTCTGAAAAAATCACGATAAATCTTAAAAAATGTAGACATCCACATTCATGTATTGCATGTCCAAAATATATCACCTAGCACACTAAATATAAAGCGAAAGTATAAATACACTCGTCGTCGGTAGAAGCATATCAAAATACATGCACAATATAGCAAATTGAACAAACTACATTCATAAATACATTGCGATGAGGCACAAAATTATCATCATAATGCCGAATTGACCGAGTAATTCCGATTCTCGTCCTAGTCAGTCTCCTCTGAGTTGAGTCGATCGACTCGTGACTCGGACTCGTCTCGGAGTGGGCCGAGACGGATACGACTCGGCCAACTCGTCTCCGACTCGGCCGAGTCTTTGAACCATGAATTCACCCACCACTAGTTCAACCACTCCCGCTATTATCATTCCCCATACCAACCAACCTCTATCCATCATATCCAAATCAATCACCCCCATATCACCCATATTAATACCCTACACCACCAAAGTACCCTCTAACGGCATCCCCAACTTGATAAATTCTCTGACGATGAGTTCAACAACCTCAATTATTAGTATGTCGACTTTAGAGATGACGGCCTAGCCTACGAAAGGTATGGGAGATTCGTTAATCCTAATCCAAATAGGAGAGGCGGGTTTTCTAACCCTAATAAGGAAGCTAGAGTCCCATACCTTAATCATGGAAGAGAAGGAGGATGCACAAAACCTCACGAGTACATGATGAAGGTTGACATCCCTCTTCCAGCGGGAATCAAGATATTGATTCTTTTTTGGATTCGATATACGAGGTGGATAAATTCTTCGATACGGCTTATGTTCCCATAGAGAAACAAGTTAAATTTGTAGCATACAAGCTCAAGGGGGGCAATGGCATGGTGGGATCAATTGCAAGTCTCACGAAGGCGTCAAGGAAAGCAACCTGTGATGACATGGAGACGCATGAAGCAACACCTATTAGGTAGATTACTTCCACCCGATTATCAATAAATCCTCTACAACCAATTTGAGCAATGCAGGCAAGGTACGAGGACTGTGTTGGCATACGTGGAGGAGTTTTATCGCCTCACATCGCGTTATGATTTCTCTCTGACCGAGGAGCAGCAGATTGTGAAGTACATTTACGGGTTAAACTACCTCATCCAGGAAAGTGTTGCCATCAGGATGTGTTTTCGGTCGATGAAGCCCAAAACAAGGCCATGAAGATAGATAGATTACGAAGCAGAGCTCCACATTCTAGGCGTCTTTTACCAATCGAAGAGCCGGTAAGAGATGACAGAGTCCCGCCGTGCTCCACGATGATAGGTCAATCAATAGTAGAGCCACCAGCCAAAGCAAAGCCTCTACAACAACACCAACAACAACCTTGCGATCGCAAAGAGCAAAGATAATTCTTATACCAAGCCGGGGTTGGCAAGTGTTACAAGTGTGACGAACCTGGACACAGGTCTAATGAGTGCCCGAAGAGGAGGCCCGTCAATATAGCAGACTACGAAGAAGAAGAAGATGTACTAATTGAGACAGAGCCGAAGAATTCTGATTTCGTCGAAGAACATGGCGATCTCGTCTCTTTTGTTATTCAGAAAGTTTGCAGCCAGAAAATCCCTGACACCACGCAGAGACATCAAATATTCTATTCATGGTATTTGGTCAAGGATAAGATATGCAACCTTATTATTGACAATAGAAGTTGCAAGAATATCGTCTCTAGAACACTTGTGGATCACTTGAAAATAGAGACAAAACCACATCATCCCTACAACATTGGGTGGATCAAGCAAGGCCCACGTATCAAGGTAAAGATCTGTGTCAAGTTTCTATTTCCATTGGTAAACACTATCAAGACTGTTTCTTGTAATATCGTTGATATGAACAGGTGTCATATTCTTTTGGGAAGGCTGTGGCATCATGACATCGATGTTACCCGTCGAGGAAGGGAGAACATATATGTATTTACTTGGAAGCGTAACAGAGTTGTCATGAGACCAATTCTACCGACTATAAGATCTACAAAGAAAAGGGTGCCTTCACCTGTGTCCCGACGCAATCAAAGTGATAGGAACTCAATGGAGAATTCTTTTGAAGAGGGAGGGACTGAGACCAAAGAGCAAGGCAAGACAAAGAACATGCAAAAAAAACTTGACCTGTCGACAGCCCTTCGTTTGGACTATCTACAGGCTTTTCCCGAGAGACATGAATTTTCAAACCTGTCGACAGCTCCTCTTCTGACCTGTCGACAGGCTTTTACAGAAAGTTAAGATTTTACAATTTTCCCCTTAACTGTCGACAACTCCCTTCAGTTGTCGACAGCTGTATTGCGTACCTTTATTTGACTTTGTTTAGGATTCTGTTTTGAGTCCAATTTAGAATGCTATAGATTTTTCAGTTTCTTTATTTTGAACTTTCTTTTTCTTTATTTTGAATTTAGCTTTCATAGATAGAATAGAACTTTTATAAGCCTATTTAGAGGCCCTTGTATTCTTATATTTGTAATCAATGTTTTATGATAAAAAATTGAGATTTCTCTCTTAAATTACTCGTGGATTCGAGTTCTTATCTTTGGCTCGTGGATTCGGGTCTTGTTGCTCGTGAATTCGAGTGCGGTGTTCGTGAATTTGAGCATGATTTCCCTATCTGAAGGGTTCTTCAGGGTTCGTCAGCGTTAGAATGAGATCTAGCCGGCGTCATTCGTCTTCCTCGCTTTTCGTCTTGCGTCACCCTCAATTATGAAGTGTCTCTTGTTGGATTGAAATATTGACGGTTAATAAATTGTGGTATATGCTCTTGATTGAAATAGTTTGTATCTTTTGTACAAGTTTATTTAGATTTCTGGATTGTGAACTATTATTAAGGCCAGGGATGTGGTTCTAGCTTCTAATTGAGTGTTGAAATGCTCGGATTGGGGACCTCAGTTTCATGCTCTTTGGTGCAAGTTGCTCTTATTGTAACTAACAATTTCATCTTGGGATGTTTTCAGTTTCATCTGATCGATTTTTATTGTGTTTTTTCTTTTTAACAAAAGCCGTAGCCCGGTCTTGAATCTGGGACAACCCAACCCCTTTAGCACTGAACCTCAGTGGCTTATTTTCAAAGATTTGATATTGTACTAATTTTACTACAGTCTAATTGTCCAAAATGATGAATCAGCTTATTATCCTTTCTTTAGGCTATGTGTAGTGTGCTATAAAATTTGTAGTGTGAGATGATACAATGAGTTGACTCTAGAGAACTTTTAGAGGTTTTTAGAAAAAGCAATAGAAGTACTCTTGTGGTCTAAAATCTGAAATTTGATTATGGAGAAACCCTAGTTTTTTAGCGAATTAAAAAAATTGTTCTAGGGCTCGTTAGGCAATAGTCTCAAACTGGGGTTTCATTTAAGTTAAAATGAAACTGAGGTTTGTACTCATACAACGCCAATTTCTGAAACTCCACACAAAGTGGAGTTTCAATAACCCTAGTTTCATAAGGTTTGGAGGCCTTGTAACTTCGGCGTCCCAAACTTCATTTTGGTTCCCAAACAAGGCCCAGATTTTATAACCTTGTTTTATGCCTCAAACTCTCACAAACCTCAGTTAGGGAAACTGAATCTTGTTCCCAAACGAGGCTAATGTTTTATTTGAGCATTTTCCCTCTTCTGTTATTAAATTGTCAACGACTTTTGTTAAAATTTAATTGTTTGTTATGGTAATTGATGCAGGATAAAAAGATCTAAACTGACTTTTCTTCTTCCTCCTCTAAATCCATCTGCTTTTTTAAACCCTTCTTTAGATAATTTATCCTCTTCCTCCACCTGCCTACCATGTCCTTCAGTTGAAACTCACCAACATCCCATCTTTTATTGGAAAGAAAATGAGGTCTAAAACATATCTTATCACGTTCCGTTTGGATGCCTATATTGAGAGTTATGATTGAGATTCGATCGACTGGTTGTAATCCTTGGACTATGGAAACATGTGTGATTGAGTTCTTGAAACATACCCCTCCGGTGGGTTCCATTGCTTATTGCTTTCTTCTTCTTTCTTCTTCTTCCATTGTTCTCTCTTGACATATGTGCTAAAACGCATTTCGGCACATCATCTTTGGGAAGGAGTCGCGATTGTATAAAACAAGATTTTGGACAATATTTTGCTCTAAGCAATCTGACCCAAGCTTGGACAATATGAGGTACTGATTGTATAAATCTAAAACTCATTTGTGGTTCATAGTAGCATTTTTTTAATTTAATTTCTTCGTATGATACAAATAACTAATAAATTTGGAAAATCATAAACTTCTATAGCTTTCAGAACAAGACTTAGACTACAAAAACTTTTTATTAAATCTGAAAGAAGAACAGTCATTTACCACACTCTTATCTTTTATTTGGCTGGTCAAAATTTTTTTACGCTCTCTTGGGGGCTCAAGTTAAATTTGTTTGGGCAGTATTTTTCCTAGAAAACATTTTTATATTATTTTTATATAAGTATACCCAAATTTGGACAAGCTCTCCCTCCACGTTGCCTCCAGCATAAATCTGTGAAACCTAAGAGGTTTTCATACAAAGCATGTAAACTTGAATATATCACTATGTTAGGATTTGTCTTATTTTTAAGAAGAGATGATTGTCCAAGATCCAATCGAATTAGAGAAGAAGCAAATCCAGCAGAGCAGATTAGTCGACTGTATAGTTGATTAATGCTCAGAAGGAGAAGATTGCAGTTAGTCGACTTATAGAAGTTATAAGTCTACTAGTCGAAGGACCAGTCAACTAATCTGAAATGACTAGTCGATTGATCAGTCATTCTGAGGCGTATTCAGAGGTGGTGCTAGTTTTTTTTTCTGGTGGAGTTCGAATAGGATTCAGATTTTATCCAATGAAAGTTTGTTTCTAAAGTTTAAAGCATCGAGAATTCTTCTAGATAAAGGAGATTAACTCTTAATAGGATTGATTCAATTCTTCAAGCATCCGATGCCTAAAATATTCTCAGAGTTAGAATAGGGTTTGGATTGTAAAACTCAATAAAGATTGTAACCTAGTCTATTGTACCTCAAAGTGGAGATCTTGAAGATCTGAAGAAGCTAAGAAAGAAAGAGAGAGGAAGTGACGGTGCATAAAGAGAAAAGCATACTCTTGTAATCTTGTGAGATTCAAGGGGAAGGTGAATACTCTTGTGGAAATTAAGGAAAATGTTAGATCTCTTGTACCAAGTTTATTAATAAAACTCTATCAAGCTTATTTTGTGAAGCAGAGTATGGAGTCTGGAGAATGAGTTTCAGTTCTGGAGTGATGCAAAGTATGCATGCGGAGCAGCATTTAGTCCATCTGAAGCGAGATCGAGGGCGACAAGACAAGTTTATTTCTGGCGCATGATCGAGTCCACGATGGGGTAAGTTAATCCATCCGCAGCTAAAAGAGAGGAAGTGATTGTGCTTAAAAAGAAGGTATACTCTTGTAATCTTGTGAGATTCAAGGGAAGATTAGATCTCTTGTACCAAGTTTTTTAATAAAACCTACCAAGTTTATTTTGTGGAGCGGAGTATGGAGTTCGGAGATTGAGTTTGAGTCATGGAGTGATGCACAGTATGCATGTGGAGCAGCATTTACCATCCGGGGCTTGATCGAGTTGGCGACGAGGCAAGTTAATCATCTGGCACAAGATTGAGTCCGTGATAGGGTAAGTTAATCCATCCACAGTTGAATGAAACTAAGTTCGGGATGGGCCAAATTAGCCATCCGGAGCGAGATCAAGTTGGCGATGGGGCCAAGATAATCCATCTGGAGCTGAATGAGACCAAGTCCAGAATGGGACAAGTTAGCCATTCAGAGCGAGATCGAGTCTGTAATGAGCAAGTTTATCCATCTGAAGCTGAATGAGACCAAGTCCGGGATGGGGCAAGTTAGCCATCCGGAGTAAGATCGAGTCTGTGATGGGGCAAGTTAATCCATCCGGAGCTAGTCATCCGGAGCAAGATTGAGTCTGCAATGGGGGCAAGTTAATCCGTTCGGAGTTAAATGAGACCAAGTCTGGGATGGGCAAGTTAGCCAGCCGGAATGAGTTCGAGATCGAATCCGCATGGGGCAAATTAATTCATCCGAAGCTGTATGAGACCAAGTCCGGGATGGAACAAGTTAGCTATCTGGAGTGAGATCGAGTCCGTGATGGGGCAAATTAATGCGTCCGGAGTTGAATGAGGGCGAAAGTGTATGCCCTGTGACGTTTAAACTAAAAGAGAAAAATGAAAGCTTCATTCAATGATTAACAACTTAGATTCAGCAATACGCTTTGAGTCTTTTTGCTTTCGGCCGACTATCTTCTACTGGATATCTTTTCACTGTCCGGCTTTTAAAGTTGTTCTGGGAGTAGTATGAACTCTCTGAGGTATCCCTTACGAACAAGATCTTCAAGATGCTTCTTGAGGGTACAACACTGAATAGTATGGTGCCCCCAGCTGTCGTGATAGGAACAATACTCTTCGCTCCAGGACGGGCTAGATCATGCTGGAGTGGCTCAGGCGCTTCACCCAGGGCTGGCCCTCGATGACGTGGAAGACTTGGTCAATAGGAAGCTTCAGTGGGGTGAAGTCGGCGTCCGTCCTGAAAATTCGGAGTTGGCTCTGCGAGGGGTTCAGGTTCACCAGCTCGTGGGTGTCATGTACTCGGGTTTTGTCCTTGTGTGAAGCCTCGTTTCATACTTGTTGGAGCGATTCATTGTATTCCTTGTTGCTTCTTCCAGCTGTATATACTTCTGGGCTCGAGACAGAATATCTTTTATGTTGGTAACGTCAAGCTTTTCCAGTGTTTGTAAAAGGAATGATTAATCTCCAATCCGGTGATGAAGGTAACCGTGGCGACATCATCATTGTAGTTACAAACCAGGGCCATTTGTCTCTGGAAATGACTGATGTAGCTCTTAAGAGTTTCTCCTTGCTTTATCCTGATCATAAGGAGATGGTTGCTATTCTTCTTGAACTCATGTCGCAAGACGTATTGTTGAAGAAAGCATCATTGACCTCCTCGAAGCTCCGGAGAGATCACGGAGGAAGCGAGTAGAACCAGTCCAAGGCACGCACTTAAGACTGGATGGAAACACTCAACATATGAGTAAGTCATAGTGGGAGTAGACCACCATCTTCACCTGATAAGCTCAGAGATGTTGGATGGGTCGGTCACTCTGGTGTAACAATCGTAGTTCAACATCACGAACTTCTTCGGGAACCGATGGGATGTGATCTCCGGAAGAGAAGAATCAGGGACAAGCAGGATGGAGGGTCCTGGGCCATCGCGTGGTTGTGGCGTGCCTTCATGGATCCGCTTCCGGACCATCTCCATGAGATTTTCGATGTGAGGTGTCTTCTTGGGCTTAGAAGGCTCTCTCTCATTGGCCTATTTCTCGCGACATGGGTATGCAGATCTGCGACGCCTCCGGTTGTCCCCCGTGTAGGCAGTATCCGTTGCATGTAGTGGTGAAGGATGAGATTCCTCCACGTTGGAACTCCTATCTATCTGGGCCTTTTGAGGATTTCGATATGGATGAGGAGCTAGTTGTGCATACGGGGAGCGACGTCTCTCTCTAAAGCGGCTTTTTCACCCTCGCGAATTGCCTCCGCCTCTTGCTCATCTAGTCGCTTTTGTAGATGGGTCAACATCTGGAGAAGTTGTCCCTCAGCAGGCAGTCGAGATTTTTGCTTGTTGGTTGCTCGCTCGGGAGTAGTTGCCAGGGACGAGGGCTCCTCGTTGACACGCTCAAGAACAATGTTAAGATTTGAGGGATGAAGATCAACAGGACTTGTGCCCCCGTTGATGTTCTTCTTGCCTTTGGAGGAGGCGGTTGAGGCAGAAGTCCATGAGGATGCCTTCTTTTAATAGGCAATTGTCGTTTGCGAGGCTTTTTGAGGAAGGGAGCTTGGAAGTGTTTGGCGATGGGGAGAAAACTCTGAGCGTTTACTCAAGAACTCTCAATGAAAGCACCATTTTGTGATGGATAAAAACTTGAAAGACTTTTTTCCTACAAGCAAATGAGTGAGCATATAAAGATCAGAAAGACAGATAACACAAAAGATTTACGTGGAAATCCCTAAGCGATAAAATCCACGGAGGAGCGAGAGTTCACTATAGATAGAAAGAATTACAATGGTAGCAGAGTGTGTTGTGATTATAAGTGCTCAAGGGTTACACTTTTTCTTCCTTCCATCTTATTGGAAAAGAAGGGATATTTATATCTTTGATAGGTGATATAGTGGATATGAATATCATTGATGGTTGTAAACAATATTTGAATGTGTAGGATTTTCATAAACGCCAGATTGATGGAGATCTCATGTAGAAAAAATTGCATCTATTTATAACCGCCTGCTTCATTCTAGGGGCATAATTAACTCTTTCATTCTAGGGGCGTAACCGACTCCCATGTGTAGATTTGTATCTGTTTTGATGGAATAGTTGTCGATTTCTCAAAGTATCCCTCTGTCGCGAGACACATGTTGTGATTTCGAGGGAGGCCGTAAAATGTCCACTACACATCGTGTTTGGTCAAGTAGTATACCCTCTTCAACCAAGGAGCAACCCTTCAAAGCTCCCAAGACATGAAGAGCTAACGAAAAGTAATGATCATAATATTTACATGTTACATAGTCAAGATTTAAAAAAATAACCCATTTGGTTGACATATCTTATTTTGTTTCTTTGTTCAATGTGGGGGGCACCATCGAAGAAGATGCTTGTTAGGATTACCATGGCTCCCTACAAGATTTTAAAAAGTTCCTTCATTTCTCGTCTTCCTGTTAAGTTTATGTGATCAGTTAACTATTTAAATCTATTTTCCAGTTTGCTCTTTTTTTGTCATGCAAGCCGAATTCTACACAGGGGTAGGCTCTCGCTTGATGATTTGTCCATTGGTCCATGTTAAATTAAATTGTAGAACTATTTCCATTATCCGTAGCATTTCCTCTTATTTTGCTTGTTGCTTGTCAAGCTACTTTATTGTTCTTATAGGCTCATGAATGCTCTTTCTGTGTTGAGTGTAGGGAGTCTGAGCTAGGTGACTACCCTTCAACTCATATAGGTGCTCTAGGATTTGGTTGAATTTCTGATTTTCCAAAGGGTTACAATGTCCAATCTGATCAGCTTAATTACCTCAGAATTGAGACCACAAATTACTGAGATGAGATTTAGAACAGAGAGCATTTAAATAATTTGATCAAATTGACAATGCTTGACTATTGAAAACTTTACAAATTGATTTCAACTAGAGTAAGCCACTCAGAATGGATGAATAATGGTTGGATCAATCTTGGCACTGTAAATTTTCAATATGGAAGTTCATGTTGTGCACTCCTTAGTTGCAATAATGGGAGTTTCTTTTCAACCCAAAGAATTCTTATTCATATCTTGCCATCATAGAATTTGCAATTAATTTACCATTTGACATCAATATCCTGATTCTTTACTGATGTCTGAGCAAATATGGGCAGGTGCAGCTTCTTTACAAGAGAACACGACACATTTTGCTGAAGGGGACGGTCCGGAGCGATGATGAAATTGCTGGTGGTGATTGAGAGCTAATCAATTCAAATCTGCACGAATGAAAAACTTTGCCCTGGACGCGAAACTCCCCTTGAATTCTTGTTTGATGTCTGCTTTCTTTTGAAAACTTTTAAATTCGCCGGTGTCCTGCTTTCCATGAAACTTAGAAATTGATGTGTTACATCCACTGAGGCTAAGATCCTCAAACAAGATGTTTCTTCTGTTAATCTCTGTTGTGCTTTAAATTACGATATTATGGAATTCGAGGTAGCAGTCTCTACCCTTGATTCTGTAGTAGTTTGTGTTAGTACTGAAAACTACAGTTAATTGGTTTTGTAACAGTTTAAGTGAAGATGGCCATAAGTTTTTGCAGCAGGTAATAGTTCTTTTGAGAACTGTTTTAGTTCAAATTTGGGTTTTCCAGGTACCATGGTGAAAGGAGTTTCTTTTATCTTGCTGCTGGTGCTATTTTTTATTTATGCTAAAGATTTCATGATTATTTCCTCCTTCATGATAAAGCTTTCCTCAAACTTTTATTTCTCATCTTATTGATCAAAAGGAACTCCCATGTGTGGATGATATGTTTAAATTACCAAACCCTTGCTAAATTTACACTTCAGCATATTACAAAGAGGTTACCATTTTTTTCTATGGCACTTGCATTCGATGCAACTTAAAAATATTTTTCGCTTGGAAAATAAATATAAATAAAACCCCTACGATTTTTTAGGTTAGGTACTGAATAGCCTTAACAAGAGGTTCACAAGATATGTACCTAATAAGCTCCCTCAAAATAGATCGACTTGATGAATTCTTGATTTGAAGCTTCATCTCTTGATTTTTCTTCTACATAGGATTATTTTGATTAGGACAAAATATACTGCATAATATGCTTGAAATGTATATGACCTAGAAAAGAAAAATATCTTTTTAGAGATTTATCAAATTTCTTTAGCACACACTCACTAGTACAATTTTGGGTTACAACATCACTCGTTTCATATCGGTTCGAGTAAAAATGATGTGGTTTCTTTGTGATATAAGAAACGTGGCAATTTTGAAATATGTTGAGTAAGACGCGAAATGTATGATCCTAACTCTTTGTTCGCGAAAAAAAAAAACTCCCCCCCTCCCTCCCCCCCAACCCCCCACTCGCTTCACTCGCATTCTCATCATCCGAGGCGTCGGTCTCTCTTTCTACCTCCGACCATTGGTCACTCTGTCCGCCCAACACCGGTGACGCTCTCCTCGCGTTATCTCTAATCTTTTTCTCCGTGAGCTTCGATTTCCCGACGCTGAACCCTGACGAACTCAGACTTGCCCTGAACCGATTCGAGGTACCTCCTCTAACTCAAATGCTTCACTAATTTTATTTGATGCCGTCAATGCGAAGAAAAAGTAATGGGTTCAGAGTTTAATTTTTTTTTTTTGGACTAGAATTTAGACAGGATAATTAACAGAGCCCCAAGTTTTCGTCTCTTAATTAAAAGTAGAAAACATTTTATGCTTAGAGTTTTTGTCACTTAATTTAAAAAATTTGAGAAATTAAACAAACTGATATAATATAAAAATTATTATCTTCATCGTCATTTTAGAGTTTTAAGGTAGTGACGGAACCTTGAACAAAAGAATCACATCACTTGATTATAATTCTAAATAAAATGTACCTAATATTTTTTTTCTTTCGAGTACTTGATCAAGACTAACAATGAGATGAATATGTACAGTTAGAAAGAATATGCTCCTAAAACTCATCATCTTTTGGTCAATAGTGCATCCATCAAAACATCTATTTGTTTGTTTTACTAAATTTAAAAAAAAAAATCTCTTAGAAAATGATTTATTACTTTGTACCTAGTAGATCATAATTTGTTGGTGGCCAACACTAAAGTTCTTGACTATATTTTCATCAAAACCGTCTATTCCTCAATATCAATTTCTTTTAGGAAAGAAATTTTTTTTGTGTGACCTATTTATACATAGATTGGCTACCTAATATATGCACACTTCAAAAGTTTTCCAAAACATCTCAAAGTAGATAATTGCTTAAACCAATGGAATTCATTTAAGTAGAATTTTCAGCTTTATCCAATATATTATTTTATTACTCACATCCTCTCAATAATTTGAGATGCATGAGTCCATTGCCCCAAATTTCTCTCTTATTATTCTGGAAGAAAAATGGCACCTGCATCATCTCTCCAAAGATTTTAATTTCATTTTCATCGTCCATCAAAGAATTTCAAAGACTCCCAAATTTCAACACATGATGCAAAATCTTGCACAAAATCTAAAATAACCCACTGAATTGCATACCACCTCACATGTTATGAAACTTTGATTGTGTTTGACACTAAGGTTGTTTTATGTTTGTCCTACGATCACATGTATACTCGATCAGCTATGGCTAGAAAAAAATGGGATCGAAAAAAATGGGATGCATCTCACACTAGCAAAGAGATCTCAGAAAAGAAGTCTCGAGGCCCCATTCGCATGGGTAATGTCATCTTAGCAAAGAATAAATGAAAATGAAAGGGTGTGGAGTTCAATGCAAATAATGTGTCGGTTGGTTTTAATGGTGGGCAATTGACAAGTTACATGGACTTGTTGCTCGTCAAAATGTCCTCATTGACATCAATGATTGGCGTAGAGTTTCCGCAGAGTTAAAAACAAGATATTGGATGATATTCAAGTAAGCAAATTATGATCTATGATGCTAAATTTATTCTTTTATGTTTGCATCAATATCTTGCATTATGTAGAATTACAGAGTGCATTCATCGTAGATGAGGGGAGGAGGCATGATCAAATGATTGCTGCTGGAAAAATATAGAGAGATTTCAAGTATACGTTATCATCAAATTATGTCAATAACAATCTCACAGAATGCCCACCGGAAAATATGATTTCATTGATCAGATATTTGAGAAAACTTTGTGTTTCAATGTAACTACAAAATATTATATAATTAAATTTAAAATTTAAAATTTAATGACTCAATAATTGCTTTTTTAATAGGCTTTAAGTGCCAAGAATATATTCAGGAGAAGTACAAATATCCGAACTTACTGGGGCGTAAAGGATACACGAAATTTGCTCAACACCTTTTCAGTAATTTGGCTATAACTTTTTATTCTGATATTTAATCAATGTGAATCAATTGCTTTTCAAAGATAACTTTCAAGGCTATATTTTTTAATCAATTATCGTTTTCTGATTTAAAACTTAAAGATATGAAATATTAGTTTGAAGTTAGTTCATGTTCTAAAAACAGTTTACAGTTTTTTTTGACTTGACACCTTTCAGTATTTTGCTCCTATCTTCTAACTCTGAAATCAGATTAATTTGAGTTAAGTTGCGTTAGAAAGAAGACTTAATGCTCTACAAATTCTTTCTATATATTTGTTTCCAAATTCAAATGTTTTGAACCTCAAAACTGAGCTCAAAGTTAACTTTTTGCGCATAGTGGTTTCTGGCCGGTTCAACCGCCGGGTCGACCGCCAGGCTCCAACGGTCAGAAATATGACCGTTGGTCGGTCAACCAGGCAGTCGGCCGACAAGCCATTTCTAGCTTTTTGAACCCCAACAGCTAGTTTTTCTTGACGTATAAATATGAGGTCGCTGAGTGAGTTTTGAAGAAGTTTTTCAAGAGCCTATTTTCTCATCTTCAATAGAGTATTCTTACAAGTTTTTAAAGTTTCATTTATATATCAAAAGAGAGTTTACAAGAGTGCTTCTCTTGAGTTTTCAAAAAGATTTTATTCACCTTTCTACTCTCAAATCTATTTAGTTTTTTCACACAAAGCTTGAGATTTTCATTACTAAATCTTCCTATAGGATTCTTATTTGTGAGAAGTGTTTGTTTGTGATCAAGGAGTGATCACCAAATATTCTACACCAAATGTTCTACCTTTGTATTTGAAGAAATTAGAGGCTGTGGCCTCGGCAAGCTTGTGGGTTCGCGTGTGTTGTTCTTGTGGGAACAAGTGAGGGAATTGTGAGTCCGAGAGTACTTGTAGGTGTTGCAGCACCGAGTGATCTTAGGAGATCGATTTTAGTAGAAATTCTTCATTGCGGTAAAGGCGGTGACGTAGAGCAAGTGACTCGAACCTCGAAACAATTCTCCGTGTTTCTCGATTGCTTATCTCTCTCTCTCTCTCTCTCTCTCTCTCTCTCTCTTTTACTCACTTGTGTTTATATATTTTGCTTGCTCATATTGTCATATCTTTATATGCTTGATATTACTTATGTTCAATTGATATAATTGCCTAATTGTTTAATATTGTTTACTTACTTTATTTAGTGTAGAATTGTTAGTTTATTTTAATTCCGCATTTGATTTGCATATCACCTATTCACTCTCCTTTAGGTGATTTATAAGTAAGTGAACCGACGCCATATGGGTTATTTGTACTGGTGACTCATACTTTTTAGTTGAGTCTTTTAAATCTGTGTCACCAAAAGCTATTCAATAATAATGCCTCTAAATTATGAGTTTTTTTGTACTAGTGACTCAAACTTTTTAGTTGTCTTTTAAATCTTTGTCACCAAATGCTATTCAATAATAATACCTCTGAACTTGTATTTTTCTCTAACATTCAATATAGAAGACTATGTAATATAGCTGATTAGGGACATTACTAATAAAATAATACATAACTCTTTACTATCTATTAATCTTATTTGGTAACATTCTAACAACTGTTAAACTCAACAAAGTATATTATAGACATTAAAAAACAACACAATTTTCGTTAGTATCGGGCGGAGTCCTTGCTCTGTTGATAGGCATTGGTACGCAAATACTTTTCTTCTTAGCGAGTAATGAATTTACCTTTTCGATCATGATCAGATTCTGCAATGACACGAGAAGTTTGTTGAATTTAAGTCGAACAAATAGTCACACACACGGCTAAAATTGGGTATATAAAGATTTGTGCAACTCCACTTAGAAGGCTAGTTCCTTAGGATGGTGTCCCAATTCTTTCACTTGGTATGCACCGAACTTAGTCATGCCTGCGGGTGATATTCGATGTTGTTGATTCTCCCAATTTGGAGGGCAAAAGGCATAGTAACGGGCCTCTGTGAAGCAAATTGGCTAGCGTGATATTTGACTGTGGTGCTCATTTGCAATTGGCACGCGTCACTCACACGGTATAGAGGAGACGCCGACTACAATTGATGCTTCACCTAAGACGTAATTGCCTCACACAGTAAAGAGTTAGGATTCGAGTCGAACAAATAGTCTCACAGAATTACTATACTCTTGATGAATATATAAAAATTTGAGCAATTTCATTTAAAAATTCATCTTTTGAGATGACATGCCCCTGCGTCCTTCAAAAAGTTTCCTCCTTGAAAGCTGACCATGCCCCAGTCCCGACACTGTCTTCCAAACGCACCAATGGTTTCCTTTTCCTTGGCAAGCAGCCTACCTTTTTTTTCTTTTAAAAAATTTCCAATAGTGGTGGGCCTGGTGGCCTTGAGAGCGGGGTTCGGTTCATGTGTGTGAGCCACACACACATACAATAAGATGACCAATCACGCATTGACACGTGTATTGCTCATCTTATAATATGTTATATTTGTGGGCCTCACACACATATTATAAGAGTTTCAATCCACGTGTCAACAGGGATTGGTCCTCTTATTGTATGTGTGTGTGGCTCACACACATGAACCGAACCCTTGAGAGCGCAAACACGGAGAAGAAAAGAATCTTGGTACGAAAAAACAGTGCATGAACTGACACCAAATGGACCAAATTCATCCCGAACTGGACCCGATCCTGGCCTGAACGAACCGGACCGGCCACAGCCCGGGTCAATTCCCCTTCCGCAAACTACTAGCGGGACCCACTTAAAGCACCTTGAGGAGTGGACTCGCCATTGAATTGGCGACTTCATTAAATGATTTGTTTTGTGTTTTTTTCTCCTTCTTGGAACTAAAAAATTCCATAATTATTATTGTCTCTCCCAATTCCCTCTCCCTGTTGTCAATTTGTGGCCCTCGAAACATTGGGTCTCTTAATTTTGTCTTGATTTTCCCTTTGTTTTCTTTTTCCTCTCAAAGTTGCTGGGTTTGGGGAGCGCTGGGCGGTGGAATTCTTGGTTTCTCATGGTGGGTAATTTTCTTTTCACATGGAATCAGTTGTTTAATTGTTCTATTGCCATTTTTTTTCCCTTGTAAGATTTGGTTTGTTCGCTAAGAATCTTGTTCAGCGTTGCAATTTCACTTGGCCATGCTTTAATTGCTTCCTTTGATCTCATTGTCTCTTTCATAGAGTTCTTGAAGTTCTCAGATTCTCTTCTTTGAACATTGATTTTCTTAATTGTTGTGTGCTTTCATGTGTGTTATAAGTGAACGGAGGAACTCAGTTTGCTATTCAGGATGTTATTCTAAATAAGAAAGTTATAATAATGTATCGTAATAAATATGTATGTGATGAATCCTAATCAGGATTTTTGTTGTTCAAGGATACTGTTGTGGATACAAGTTTCTTGGGAAGTGGGTTCATCCTTGTTGGGGATTTCCTCCATATGCATTATATTTATGTCACAATTCTACCTTTAATAGTTCAGTCAAGTGTATGTTACTACCTGTTTTTTTTGTTTTTTTTATCTTGTAAAAGATTGGGTCTCTAAGAAAATATTCTTTTCATGTGCCAGGAAATTTGTTTGACCCAAGTGTTGGAGTACTAATATCTTCAGCATTTGGAGTCATTTGGCATGATGCTAGGAATCAAAATTTGGATTTCTAGTCGGAAAAATAATACGATAGATTTTTGTAAAGTTTGGAAGAATTCTGAGTTAAACTTTAGAAAGCATGTGAATTATTGTGCTAATACTCAGTTTGCACGAGAACAAGAATGGTAGAGTCAGTGGTAACTAGATGTAGCAGTCAACAGAAAGCAGCATGGTCAACCAATAACTAGAAGTTATTATGTTACAAGGTTAAACATATCATCTGACAAGTAATGAAATTTTCATTGATATTTCTTGAAAAATTAAATGAACTTTAAAATTTTTGAATCAGTTGATAATCATCTAACATTTGAAGATGCATCAGATAAATGAAAGCCCACAAACAGTTGAAATTGATTGTATCCAATGCAGGCAAAGACATGCTTGTAATGGGCAGCTAAATTCTTCTTTTTTGCCTCTCTTTCATTTCCACCATACTTATTCCTCAAGTAGATTTCTCCTTATGTAAAGTGATGTCATGAAAATAATGTTTAACACTTTAATATTAAGATTATAGCTGCCACCAAGTAGTTGGGCAACTAAATCATGATGGAAGTAAAATCATGTATCTTCTTTGTGTTTCTGTTTACTGCTGAAGACTGCTGTAGTTTCTTACATAGTAATTGTATGCTTTTCACTGTTATATCATAATCACATCCCGAGAATACAAATAACATGATGTCTTATTTTGGCTTTCAGTGAATCAGATATTAAAAGCGAGAGTTTCACTTAAAATATGGGAGGCAAGACAATTAAAGTATATGGTTTTCCTATGAATGTAACTGCTGATGGGGTGAAAATTTTCTGGAGAAACACACGGGAGATGGATCTGTGTTTGCACTTAAAGTTAGGCATCCCAGAGTAATCAAAACAAGATCAAGAGCACATGCAGTTGTCCAATTTTTAACTATCAAAGATGCTGAGATTGTATACAGTCAATCCCAGCTGCAGTACTTCTCCTATCAGGGATCTTATTTGAAGTTGAATATTTGGAACGTGACATTGTGCCCAGGCCAAGGAAACAAATTCTGTTTCTGAGGATGCAGTTCTGCATCTTGGCTGCCTAATTTCTGAGAGAAACACTGGGTGTTCTCTGGAGCTGTGAAGGTGTCAAGGTTCATTTGGTTCCAATATGAAGAAAATACATTTTCTCCTAACACAGGGAAGTCAGTCATATAAGCTTGAACTTTCTTATGAGAGCATCTGGGACATCCAGCTATACTGCCCACGCACTCAGTGTTCTAAGTTTCTCGTAATTCAGTTTGTTTTTGTACACTATAACGAAATTAATTGAAGAATCTGATATCTGTTCTTGCACGTTATGATCATCATTTCCTTGTTCTGACTATCAAGCAGATTTTCAACTTTGAATGGTTTCATCATGATTTCTTTTATTTTATCAATAACTGTTTTTTCAGTAGACTCTAAGCTTGTCTAAAAGAAATGGGAAAGGAATTAAATTGAAATGAGTCTTTTGATAAAGCTCCAAACTTATGAAAGAGTAAATTATTGTTGGAACCTGTTAAGCCTTCGCCTCTGCCTGCAATTTTGCTTGCATGTCCTTCTGCATGTGCGTGGACAACATTGTTTGCATGTGTTACCTGTTAAGACCTGTTGAGCTTTAATTTTGTATTATCTCATTTGCTCATATGAATATGCACATGCTTGTAGTTGCCTGGGCAGAGGTGATGTTGAGGGTGAAGTGATGATGACGCGCGGGTTGAGTCTTTTACTGTGTACACACTATGTGGTTCTTGGTGTTATTACCAAGGTTGGATAGTTTACAGGTGGAAACAAGCACGAGCAAGATTATAAAACAACCATGTAGAAGTTACACATGAGTTAACACAATCATATCCATAGTTTGCAGGTAGCCAGTCTACATCCACGGGGATAGTTTGAGAGAAATTACAATGATAATATTGAGTGCAAAAGAGCAATCACACACCCTTACCATCTTTTTCCAATACATGTACCTTTTATGAAACCTATACAAGATGAAGGGAACTCTTTGCTTGAGAAATCCATTCCCCTCCCCCCAAAAAAAGGAAAATCCCATTCTGACAGTTTACATCTTCCTCCCTCCTAAAGAACATCCTTGGTCATGAGGCTATTTGAACCCTAGAGTCAGCCCTTGCATCTTAGCATTGAAACCTGCAAGAAATTGGATCTGTTAGCTGAATTTATAGGCAAATTGAGATTAACCTCCCAGGCCAACATATCATTGGAGTGTGGACTATCCAATGATCAGTCTTTTGGGTCTGTGTTGAAACCAGGTGTAGTGGTCAAAATTTGACTCGCATCAGGATGATGACACATGTTAAGCTACCAAGCGCTTTCCTCAAGAAATACACAACTCCTAAAGTCCATTTCGGAGCCTCTGCTTACTCTTCCACAGCTTTTGGGTCTTTGCTGCCACACTTCTCACAACTTCGAGGAGGTAACCTAAGTGTTCCTCACTTAGTACGTCCGCACTCGCCGGGAGCCAAAAAGAACAACCACCACCTTCTCACGATCAAAATGAGGCAAGGCGCAGCCTTAACTCCTATATCGGCTATTTTCAGAGCCAGCTGGTCAAAGTTCCCCACTACGGTGAGGGTGTCTCTACACTCACATTCATTAGCGGGCAAGTTTCTTTCCCCC
>JAVJIF010032966.1:0-172550 GCA_038442645.1 Agave tequilana | reverse complement strand
GCTTTGTTAAAGAGGTTGGGGGAGCGTTTGCTCCCCCAATCTTCCTATGATCCCCCTTCTGGTTTTTTCTATAAATACTAGTTTCAACAGAGAAGAAAGGAGCGAAGATTAGGATTAGAATTTTTATTTATACTTTAAGGTTTAGGCTCTTTGTTAGATAGTACAAAAGTTGTATTTTTGTTTTGCAATTTGTAGTTCAGTACAAATACCTGTGAGAGAGAGAGGAATTGAGTGCTTGTAACTTGAAGATTGAAGTGACATCAATACAAGAATCGAGCTACATTTTCTTCCACTCATTTTACGGTATGTCTTGCGTTATTTACTTGCATTGTTCTTTGTCTTCCATGAGTAGCTAAATCGATTTTCTGGGCTCACTATTGTACCTCTCTCCAATTCTTCTTCTTTTCTGATTTTCATGAAAAAGACCCAATGAATCATTTGCATGCCTAACTTAAAGCCTTTCTTCTTGAAAGTGTTCTTGAAGGTACATGAGGATGGGTTTGAATTTTTAAACTCCTACTTCTTTAAGAACATCTCTTGAACTTATTTTTATCTCATACTTGAACTTCTTGATGATTTAACATTCGATTCAAAACGGTTTCTTAAAGAAAAGAGTTAAATTTTTAAACCATCTTATATGCTTTACTTTTTCAAGTTGATGCACTAAGGATTTCAATAGAAGAATAAACGGTTGAGTAGTGAGATAGTGAGCCCAGATTTTCTTCTTCATAAAAAAAAGCAACAAATCACTTTTTAAACTTTATACAAAATCACCTTTTTCAAAGCTGATTAGTCACATATATTGTATTTACATTATCACCTTACCATACTTTTTAGCTAATAAATCCTATTAATATGTCTTCTTTTTCTTTGTTAAATATAGGCCCAAGTGCTAAAAGAAGAAAAGAGAAACAAGCCCAAAAGCCCACCAAATTCTGATTTAATTCAGAATAAATTCGAACTGAAGGAATCAGGGCAAAATCTTGGTATATCAAGAGGTTGAGAAGAATCCTCTCAGAATCAAGCGATTGAAGCCACATAGTCAAAGGCTGCTTCGTCAACTTTTGGAGCAGAAACAAGAAAACCAGAAGAAGATACGGGATAATCAACAAACCAGAGTTCTCCTCCAACTGGGTGTGGCCATCTGGCCACACTAGGGCCGCGGAAACGCGCCCAAGCCGCGTTTCCACGGTCAAGTAGTGGTTGTTGGGGGAGCGTTTGCTCCGCCAATCTTCTCGGGATCCTCTCCTTCTGGTTTCCCTATAAATACTGGTTTCAGCAAAGGAAAATGGAGCGAAGACTAGGATTAGAATTTGTGTTTATTTTCTTAGGATTTAGGCTCTTTGTTAGCTAGCACAAAAGTTGTAATCTTATTTTTACTTTGTAGTCCAGTATCAAAACTTGTGAGAGAGAGGAACTGAGTGCTTGTACTTGAAGATTGAAGTGACATCAATACAAGAGTCGAGCCGCGTTTTCTTCCACTTGCAGTACGGTATGGTTTGCATTATTTTCATGCTTTCTTCATTGTTTTCTATGAGTAACTAAACAGTTTTCTGGGCTCGCTATCGTAACTCTCTCTTACTACTCTTCTTAAAGAAAAAGACCCGATGACTCATATGAATGCCTTACTTAAAAGCCTTTCTTTTTGAAAGTGTTCTTGAAGGCACATGAGGATGAGTTTGGATTGTTAAACTCTCACTTCTTTCATGAACATCTCTTGAATTGTTTTTACTTCATTCTTGCCTCTTCGCGCTTGATGATTTAATCTTCAATTCTAACGATTTCTTGAAGAAAGACTAAACTCTTCTAACCATCTTATGTGCTTTGCTTCAAACTTTCTAAAAATAAACTTTAAGTTTTGCAAATGATCACTTGAGGCACTTAACATTTTAAGAGAAGAATGAACAATTGAGTAGTGAGCCTAGATTTGCTTTCCTATTATAAAACAACAAAATAATTCTCAAGTTTTCTAAATCACCTTCTCCAAAACCTTTTCTAAAAAGTTGTAATTTCTCTTTTAATCATCTCTTTCTTTCCATCCTCTTTTCCATTAAAAAATGAACGCAATTCCTTATTTTTGAACGATTCACCGAAAAGCTTCCATCGCATTCCTCCTCGTGGACACGACCCGTTAGCCACAAACTACACGGTAAATTCTTAAACTCTCTGATTGTTCTTTCTTTTAGCAATCAAATTTGGGCGCCGTGC
This sequence comes from Agave tequilana, assembly GCA_038442645.1. Classification (NCBI taxonomy): domain Eukaryota; kingdom Viridiplantae; phylum Streptophyta; class Magnoliopsida; order Asparagales; family Asparagaceae; genus Agave; species Agave tequilana. Next base: position 170,342 of record JAVJIF010032966.1, on the reverse strand, counting down.
CAGGGAGGGAACGGTGTAGTTGTTTTCTAACAAGTTTTGTATGTTGTTTCAGGGACTTAAAGATTTAGATTTAGCAGTCAAGGTTTGCAAGAGAAGACTTGCAAATTCTGTGCCCCTACTCTCGAAAGTAGGAAACAGAATTTCAAGAAATTGCGTTGCAAAAGTTTAAACTTTCATTGGACTACTAAAACTCTTTTTGCAGGACATATTGCTCGCAAAATTAAGTTTTTGTACGTTATATTTTTGCTATTTCTGCTATCCACCATCCCTATTTTAATCCAACAATAATTTGAGTGATTGATAATTGCTTAAAAAATGTTTAGACTTGCATTCTAGGCATTTGTCTAATTACTTTTACTTTACAATTACTGTTGAAGAGAGCTGGAGACAAGGTATGTATGCATAGCATATAGTTTAGGAAACATTCTTCTTGGGTGATATTTGCTTTTGAATGCTACTTTTCTATATCTTGCACACTTTGCACAAATTAATTCTAAGGGCAAATCCAAGTCAAGATAAGGTGGGGAAGTCATTACCCTTTCTTAGCCCACAAACCATCTCCAGCACGCACAACCTAAACCTAAGTAAAATCTGATAGACGTTGGCCTTAGGGACATCTCGAACTCAGTAGGAGATTATCCTAAAGAGGAAGGTGTTGGAAATTGACTCCTGCCAAATCAGTGTCTAGGAAGGGGATTAAGGGCCGAAAGCCCGAAGATTGGTGGTTACTTAATTAAGAAACGTCTTTGACAGATAACCTCCCACCAATCTTGCCCTGACCTAGCTGATTAGCTTGTGGTCAAAGTCTACATTGTACCTCCAGTGGACAATCAACCAGTTAGGAGTTGTCTAGGTCAAGGTTACCTTAGACTAGGCTTGGTTTTTTTTTTTCTTGACTATTGGTGAACTTGTTTGTGATTGTGATTGTGTATGCAAGTGTGGTCAAGAGACCCTAATTCATCTAGGTTAACTAGAAACACATCACCACCCAAGTTCGAAACAAGACCAGATTCGGTATGGATCGACCGACATCTTTGCAGGATAGGTTTTATCCCATTAGAACATCACTTCCATCCTGCATCCAACTTCCATCGGTTGGTGAACACAACTTTGAGCTTAAGCCACAGTTCATCATACACTCCCTAAGTTCCATGGCTTAGAGTCCGAAGATGCTTATTTCTTCATAAGAGAATTTGAGGAAGTATGCTTAATGATGAAAATCCCACACCTTGCAGATGATGCTATTAGGTTGAGATTTATCCCATTTTCTCTTAAGGACCTAGCCAAGAAATGGCTCTACAGCTTAGCGGCCGGCTCTATCACATCTTGGGATGGTTTCATCAAGGTCTTCTTGAAGAAATTCTATCCAATCCACAAGACCGCTCTCGTTAGGAAGAACATCATGCAATTCAAGTAAGAACCTAGTGAACCGTTTTGGAGGTACTTTGAACGCTTCAAAGACCTCCTTGTCCAATGTCCTCATCATGAAATAGAGAAATGGCAACAATGCCAAATTCTTTATGACGGTTTAGACTACTCGACCAAGACCCTCTTAGAAAGCATGTGCCAAGGGGGATTCTTGCAGAAGGATGAGCATGAAGGATGGGATTTATATGAGAATCTAGCTGAAAAGACCATCCAATGGGAACCTACTAGTGAAAGCTCTAGAAATCCAAACTCTATATCTTCAAAAGGAGGTCTCCATTGAAAAAATACCTAGAGGGGGGTGAATAGGTGTTAGTGCTAATCTAAAACTAATTGCAAACTAAGTGCGCTAATGACGGAAGCTAATGCAAATTATGCACAAACTAATACAATACAACAAGTGTACCCGAATTCCCCTTGCGAGGCTCTGGACTAACTCCCCTTGATTCCCCTTTAAATGGGTTGAGGTGCTATGTGAAGCTCTTGTTGGATGAGTATAAGTTAGGCACACACACACAAGCAATCCAAGCAATACACACAATCAAGCCAAGCATATAAGAATGAATTGCAATAAAAGATGCAAGGCACACAAGCAATGTATAAGATATGTATGCAATGAAAGAATGATGCTTGAATGAAATGATGCTTGCACAAAGTAAAGAGAGTAGAGTTGAGAGAAATTGGATCAAACGCTAACACAAAGATTTGTTTCGAGGTTCGAGTACCCAACTCTACATCCCCGCCTACACCACCGTGTAGGATTTCCAATCCACTATAGGAGTACCGAACTCCTCTCTCAACCTTACAAAGCCACCGAGGCTATACAACCACAATCCACCTCTACCGAAGAGGGATACGGCCCGTAGCCAACAACAAACAATAACAACAACAACCTCTACCGAAGAGGCTCACAACAAACACAATCACCTCTACCAAAGAGGGATCCTAAAACAATACCACTCCGATCACCTCTACCGAAGAGGGATTCACAAAAGCAAGGAGGGTTTACAATAAGTGGTTACAAAGACCACAAACACAATCTTTCTTTCTTTTCTCTTTTCTTTTTCACAAAAACAAGATCCTAATAGATTAGGATAGGTGATAGCTCAAGTGTGGAAACAAGGTGTTTTTGGAAACCAGCAACAAAGAAAAACTACTTGGGAAATCACTTGTAAAAGATAGAAAATGAAAAACAAAACAATCTCCCAAAACCCTAGCTTTCTTTGATTTTCCAAAAACCCAAAAACAAATAAGGTGAAATCTTTTTGGTTTAAAAACTCTTTTAAAACTCTTTTAAACAATAGAGAAAGTCTGGAATTTTTAGCTCTAAAAATCTTAGCCAAAACAATGGAGAAATGGGGTATATATAGCCCCTAGGAAAAACTAGCCGTTAGGCTGACGTGTCAGCCTGACTGGCCTAACGGTCGACCGGCCGGTCGACCGTCCAACGGTCATATTATGACCCGTTGGAGCCTCCGGTCGACCGCCCGGTCGACCGAAACAAACAGAGAGCAGAGCTCTCTGCAGCGGTCGACCGTCCGGTCGACCGGACCACTGTGCTGCAGACGTGCACAAGTCTGTGCACGTCGGTCGACTGCACGGTCGACCGGACCTAGATTCGGTCGACCGCCCAGTCGACCGAACTGGCCTGACAGACAGCACCAGGTCTGAAAAACAGGGAAAAATATTTTGTTAAAAAATCTTTTAACACTTGTAAAAGTTCCCAAAAATATTTTTACCATATTGCATTGATATATAAATATGTGATAATCATTTCTACTCAAATATCAAGCATATGAAATCATTTTTGTTCTTCTCATTTTTATCAAAACAAACTCTTGTATTTTTATCAAACTTGGTTTTTCAATAGGAAATCTGATTTTCCTAAAACTTTATAGAAATACAAAAACATGATATTTGAACATTATTAAGCATGATGCATATGGACATAGGTCCAATATACATTCACAAAATATATCACAGTTTTTGTTCTTTAATTTCAAAAATATGTTTTATACCAAAACATAAAACTACATGAATAGGTACGTCAAACTAAGTTTGTATAAGTCATATAAGCATGTATGTATATAGAGTACATCTAATATACATATAAAACATGTAAACTTGGTTTTGATCAAACTATTCATGAAAACCAAATCCAAAACATAAAAACGTGTGTGTTTGTGCACTTGAGCATATCAACTATACTAAGCTTTACAAATGGATCTAAAACACACTATCTAAATTAGGATACCTAAGTCTCTTGACGATCTTCCATCTTCAAGTAGACTTGCTCCCAAACGCGATCCACCGAGTGCAAAGGTATGATCTTTAAGCTTTGGCACGGATCACCATGATAAGCTTCCAAACACCTTGTTGAAGCTAATCACCAACTAATATCTTGGTTAATGATCTGAAACTTAAACAATACAAGATTATTAGTAAACATAACTACATGAGTTAATCATCATCAAAACTAGGGTGGAAGGCCTTTGGGCCAACAATCTCCCCCTTTTTGATGATGACAAAACTCATGGAGTTATATATGCATGGATTAAAGTAGAGCTTCAAGGAAGCTCCCTCTTAACTCATGCATAGCCAAATAAACATAATAATATGCAATGAAGGCTCTTAAAAAAAATGAATGCACAAATATGCATAAACAATAAAGGTTCTAGATACCAATGAAATATTTAAAGCAAAGCATGCTCTAGATACCAATTAACACATAAACATTTTCTAGATGCTCTAGATACCAATAACATACATTAAACTATATTAAACTTAATATATGCAAGAACATAACTATGCATATATATAAAATATGTACCAATCATGCATTTTGATTTGTGAATTTTATATATGCATGTTAACTCTCAAATATTCTCCCCCTTTTTGTCAATCATCACAAAGGGGCAAACAATCAAAACTATAATGAGGGGTAAAAATCTTTCTCCCCCTTTTGAGTCAAACAAAACAATACAAACAATGGTCTCCCCTTTTTTGTCTAAAACAAAAACAAAGTCAATAAGGGGTGACTACAAACATGATATCAATTAAAAATATGTCAATGAAGCATCTTGATACCAAATGAAGATAAACAAAGATTAATAAATGTTATATGCTATATACATTCATGAAGAGGAAGACGCTAAGTTAGCTTCCCTACACATATGAGTTACATGAAGAAAGGAAGACATGCCCTAATTCACATAACACAAAATATGTAATGAATAAGAGGAGATGTGAAGCTCCCCCTACACACGTGTACCACATAAAGAAAAGATGTTAAGCTATTCAATACACAATACACTCAACATGAATCTATATGTGGGAGAGATGTTAAGCTCTCCTTGCATATAAGAAATATAAATCAAAACTTTTGTATTTTCTTTAAAAAAAATTTTGAGATACCAATTCGAAACATTTAACATAAACATCTGATATCATTAAGAGAAATGTGTTCTTTTAAACATATGATACCATTTGAAACTATATTTCAACATAAAGCAAGGGAGTGGAAATCAAATACCATTGAAAAAACAACATCAAATTTTCTCCCCCTTTATGAAATACCAACTAAACATATGCATAAGCTTGTTAAAATACCAATTGAAAACAAATCAAACATTAGAAATTTTTCAAGCTTAGCATAAACAAGTACATATATGTATGAAAATTAGATACCAATTGACATTGATATTCTTGAAAGAGTAAGCGTACATATACAAAACATATATGAGTATACAAAATGATCAAAATTGATACCAATTAAAAGTGTTCAATGATACCAATTGAAAGAATAGGGTCAAGTGTATATCTTATATTATAACGAGAATATGAACTAGTTAAAATGAAAAGTTTTGTTAACTAGTACGAAATCCTTCAAGCAAGGAATAAATACAAATCATTTTTCATAAAAATGAAATCCACATGATAATCAACACTCTAATCCAATTAAGCATAAAAAATGTCTCATGAAAACAAAACATGAGCAAATAATAAATGTGAGTGTACAAGTCAAGTATGGAGATCACAATCATGAAAATTTGTTCAATTAAGTTCAATTATTCCTTTAAACAGGAAAACTAAAATTAATATTATTTAATCTTCAAGGCATATGTATGTCTAATACAAACCAAAGTATACATACATATCCAAGATACAAACGAGTCCACAAGGATATATGCATGAAGGCACGTGGCTCAAAAAGGATATTCATGTGTATCTAATAGTTTGGACAAGGTAAACATATACATGAAGTGTAAATACCAATTCAAGGAAAACATGAAAAGCATGAAAGTATGAAAATTTAGCTTTTCATTAAAACAATTTGATACCAATTCTTTTCAAGGTATATGTATGATTTGTCAACACAAGAAGTATACATACATATCCCTTAAACACACTTTGAGTCCATAATAGATATTTGCATGAAAGGCAAATGACTCAAGGGGTATACATGTATATCTTCAAGTTTGGCAAAATACACATATACATGAAATGAAAACTCATAATCATAACAACAAATACCAAAAATGGAATACAAGTTTAAAATGTATGAATCATCAAAACTAGACTATATTAGCACATCTAATGGGAACAAACAAGCATTCAATCCCAAACATATATAGATTTGTTTGTAGCCCATCATATGTACAAATATAAATCCTAGTCTTAATGAAAACTAACATCTAAACATATATTCAAAACATGAAGTATCAAAACAAACACGAATATTATTTTGCTATATAAAACAAGCAAAGATTCATCAAAAATTCTTTTATCAAACTTCTAGGTATATGTATGATTTGTCCAAATTTAACAATATACATACATATCCCAACCGTAAACGAGTCTATTAAAAGTATTTGCATGAAGGCAAAAGACTCATGGGTATACATGTATATTTATTAGGTTTTGAATTCAAATACATATACATGAAGTAAAAACATGAAAATAGGCATAGCAAGTATAAATGAGGAATCATCAAAACTAGCTTATACATGTGCATATAGTGGGTACAAATGAGCATGAAGTGCAACATATAAAAGTCAATTTGTTCTCACTATGTGTACATGCATACATGCAAGTTTTGATAAAATCTACATCTAAACTAGTTTATACCACATAAAGCATAAAACAACAAAAAATCATCATGAAAACTAAAACATGATTACTATGTAAATTCACATGTATTAAATTCATGATGTACATTATAGCTTAAACAAAAGGTGAGAACACTAAATATGGGTTCATATAAGCAAGTGTGTCTCAAATACTATACATGTATGTCAAGGATCTAATAAACATGGAATGAACATACTAATCCATAGACATCAAAAATATGCTATAAACATGAATATTGAAAGCATGTAAACAATAAATGAGGAGTTAGGATAGTTACCAAACCGAAGAAGCAACTTTCCTTGTCTCTAAAACGTGGTGGTCCTCTTCACCAAATCTTCCCTTGAAAGTGATGCATCCAATTGATTTCCTTTAAGTCCGGAACGCATCCACTCCAAGGTGTCATCACTCTCACGTCATGTGAGAGCCCACACCTACATTAAACAAAGGAGGGGTGGTCTTTGGTACCCACATCTTATTGGGTCCATGGGGGTTAGTCCCTTCTCTAACCCAAACAAATTTCTTTGCTAAATTTGAAACATTTAATCTATCATAACAAAATTTAGCAAGATGGCCTTTTCGGCCACAATGTGTACATGTGTACACATGAGCATACATGTGTTGATGGTGTCCGTGTGGAGCATGTGTATGCCGTGGAGGGTGTGCATGCATAGAAGATGGAGCTTGTTTCTTTCGAACCAAGGTTCCAAGCGTGAATGGTTCATGGCACATTGGCTCATAGTGGAGCCCAACAATCCATTTTCTTCTTTAACAAATTTATATCATTTTGAATTGTAGAAGAAGTGGAGCATGCAATAGGTGAAGTGTGTGATACTACCCTAGCATGACAAACATGTGCATCAATCTTATTTTGCAAAATAATGTTTTTCTTTACACAAACATCTAAATCATTAGAATAGAAATAATTTTATTTTTCAAAGCAACATTTTCTTTTAAAACAAACTACTTTAGAAGACAAGTTTTCATTCTTCTTCAAAAGAGTTTCACAATCATTTTTATTTTTCAAAAATTCATTTTCCTTAAGTGCAAGATCTAATTGAGATCTCAATGAATCCCTTTCATTATAGACCTCAACCTTCTCTTGCAAAACATTGTTAAGTCTAGCATAAAAACTTTTATTTTCTTTTTCAAGGCCTAGACTTTCCTTTTTCAAAATTTTATATTTTTCTATCAATTTTTTACAAACAATAGATAGTTCTTCATTTAAAGCATGAGCATCAATATGATCATTAGAAGAACTAGAGCAATCATCATCACTATCTAATGGTTCCGATTGTACCTCAAGGGAGTCATTCCCTTGGACCATGAAGCATTGTGACTCGGAGTCTCCACTAGATTCCTCTTCCTTTTGGATTTGCATTTGAAGCTCGGAGGTGGTGGTTGTTGTCAATTTGTTCCACACTGCAAAGGCGGAATCAATATTAGAAACATGCATAAGATATTCTTTTGAAAGTGTGCTTCTAATAGCCTCAAGGGCTTGTGCATTGGCCCCTATATGATTGCGATCACTAAGGAAGGATTCCTTGGTAATAGCAAGATAAACTTTATGACCTAGGGTTTGTAAATAAACGGTCATCCTAATCTTCCAAACATGAATGTTGGAAGGGTCATACATAGGTGGGGTCATGAAGGCCATGGTAAACTATATGTGTGCAAACACACAAATGCAAATAATAGATTAGCAAGCAAATGGATCTCACTCCTAGGATGTTAAGCCTAAGTATCAGGAGCACTAGCTCTGATACCAATTAAAAAAATACCTAGAGGGGGGTGAATAGGTGTTAGTGCTAATCTAAAACTAATTGCAAAACTAAGTGCGCTAATGACGGAAGCTAATGCAAATTATGCACAAACTAATACAATACAACAAGTGTACCCGAATTCCCCTTGCGAGGCTCTGGACTAACTCCCCTTGATTCCCCTTTAAATGGGTTGAGGTGCTATGTGAAGCTCTTGTTGGATGAGTATAAGTTAGGCACACACACACAAGCAATCCAAGCAATACACACAATCAAGCCAAGCATATAAGAATGAATTGTAATATAAAAGATGCAAGGCAACACAAGCAATGTATAAGACATGTATGCAATGAAAGAATGATGCTTGAATGAAATGATGCTTGCACAAAGTAAAGAGAGTAGAGTTGAGAGAAATTGGATCAAACGCTAACACAAAGATTTGTTTCGAGGTTCGAGTACCCAACTCTACATCCCCGCCTACACCACCGTGTAGGATTTCCAATCCACTATAGGAGTACCGAACTCCTCTCTCAACCTTACAAAGCCACCGAGGCTATACAACCACAATCCACCTCTACCGAAGAGGGATACGGCCCGTAGCCAACAACAAACAATAACAACAACAACCTCTACTGAAGAGGCTCACAACAAACACAATCACCTCTACCAAAGAGGGATCCTAAACCATACCACTCCGATCACCTCTACCGAAGAGGGATTCACAAAAGCAAGGAGGGTTTACAATAAGTGGTTACAAAGACCACAAACACAATCTTTCTTTCTTTTCTCTTTTCTTTTTCCACAAAAACAAGATCCTAATAGATTAGGATAGGTGATAGCTCAAGTGTGGAAACAAGGTGTTTTTGAAAACCAGCAACAAAGAAAAATTACTTGGGAAATCACTTGTAAAAGATAGAAAATGAAAAACAAACAATCTCCCAAAACCCTAGCTTTCTTTGATTTTCCAAAAACCCAAAAACAAATAAGGTGAAATCTTTTTGGTTTAAAAACTCTTTTAAAAACTCTTTTAAACACTAGAGAAAGTCTGGAATTTTTAGCTCTAAAAATCTTAGCCAAAACAATGGAGAAATGGGGTATATATAGCCCCTAGGAAAAACTAGCCGTTAGGCTGACGTGTCAGCCTGACTGGCCTAACGGTCGACCGGCCAGTCGACCGTCCAACGGTCATATTATGACCCGTTGGAGCCTCCGGTCGACCGCCCGGTCGACCGAAACAACAGAGAGCAGAGCTCTCTGCAGCGGTCGACCGTCCGGTCGACCGGACCACTGTGCTGCAGACGTGCACAAGTCTGTGCACGTCGGTCGACTGCACGGTCGACCGGACCTAGATTCGGTCGACCGCCCAGTCGACCGAACTGGCCTGACAGACAGCACCAGGTCTGAAAAACAGGGAAAAATATTTTGTTAAAAAATCTTTTAACACTTGTAAAAGTTCCCAAAAATATTTTTACCATATTGCATTGATATATAAATATGTGATAATCATTTCTACTCAAATATCAAGCATATGAATCATTTTTGTTTCTTCTCATTTTTATCAAAACAAACTCTTGTATTTTTATCAAACTTGGTTTTTCAATAGGAAATCTGATTTTCCTAAAACTTTATAGAAATACAAAAACATGATATTTGAACATTATTAAGCATGATGCATATGGACATAGGTCCAATATACATTCATAAATATATCATAGTTTTTGTTCTTTAATTTCAAAAATATGTTTTATATCAAAACATAAACTACATGAATAGGTACGTCAAACTAAGTTTGTATAAGTCATATAAGCATGTATGTATATAGAGCACATCTAATATACATATAAACATGTAAACTTGGTTTTGATCAAACTATTCATGAAAACCAAATCCAAAACATAAAAACGTGTGTGTTTGTGCACTTGAGCATATCAACTATACTAAGCTTTACAAATGGATCTAAAACACACTATCTAAACTAGGATACCTAAGTCTCTTGACGATCTTCCATCTTCAAGTAGACTTGCTCCCAAACGTGATCCACCGAGTGCAAAGGTATGATCTTTAAGCTTTGGCACCGGAATCACCATGATAAGCTTCCAAACACCTTGTTGAAGCTAATCACCAACTAATATCTTGGTTAATGATCTGAAACTTAAACAATACAAGATTATTAATAAACATAACTACATGAGTTAATCATCATCAAAACTAGGGTGGAAGGCCTTTGGGCCAACATCCATTCGATTGAATCATCCATAACTAACGAGGCTAAGTTAGCTAACCTAGCGAGAAGACTGGAAGCTCTAGAAACTAAGGAACTAAGTCCAGTCAATCAAGTCAGCCCGAACCAAGTGCCAACTCCGGGTTGTACTTACTGTCAGGCCATGAATCATGTCTTTGAGGAGTGTCCTGTATTTCAAGCTCACCAACATTTTCCTGAACCGATGAATGCGGCCTTCTCAAGGCCGAACAATGATCCTTACGCTCTAACGTACAATCCTGGCTGGAGAAATCACCCCAATTTCTCATGGAGCCAATAAAATAATGACCACCCATGGTCAAACCACTTCCATCGTTCCAATAATTCTTCCAATCATCAACCCAACTTTTCCAATCACCCTCACAATTCTCCCAACAAATTTTCAAATTATCAATAAAATTTTACCAACCAAGCTCCACCATCTTCCTTCCAGAATCCTCAACTCGAAAGGAGAATGACTGATTTTGAGAGAGATATGGAAAGGTACATGAAGTACCAAGATTCTCTTATGCAAACAATACAGAGGCTAGAGGGTCAAATGAGCCAGTTAGCCACCCACAACATGAGAGGCAAAAGGGTACCTTGCCCAGTCAACCAATTATGAATCCTAGGAATTCACAACAAGCTCATTGAGAAACACCTAGAGGGGGGTGAATAGGTGTTATTGCTAATCTAACAATCTTTTTAAAACTAAGATGAATGAGTGATGCAACGATCTCTCAAAACAAGACTAAGAGCCGAATACCCCGTAAAGGGTTCTGAACTCCTTCCTCCTGATTCCCCTTGAATGGGTTAGAGGTGCGCAATGCAACCTTGTTGTATGAGAATTGATCGGACAAGAATGAATAATATGCAATGATGAAATGCACACAATATATCACAAGTAAAGAAAACAAGATCTCAAGCAAGTAATTTAAAGTAATAGAGTGCAATTGAAAGTAAAGCGAGATAGAGAGCAAGAGCAAAAGATAATCGCAAACACAAGTATTTGTTTCGAGGTTCGAGCCACCGCTCTACTCCCCGCCTTCACCTCCGTGAAGGGTTTCCACTATCCACTGAGGACGATTACAAGGTCTACCGAAGACCAGAGCACCGAGCTCCACCACTTACAAGAACTCTACCGAAGAGTTTCTCCACAAGAACAAGAGGAACACAAGTAACCAAGTGATCACAACAAGATCACTAAACTTCTTACAAACTCTCACTCTTTTACAACTTCCTTATAGATTGAGTAGGGAATTTTGGCTCTAGAAGTGTAATGAGAAAACAAAGCTCAGTTGTAAATGAATTTTTCTTGCTAACACAACTGAAAAACAAAGCCAAGAATGAATTGAAAGTAGAGATCTTTTGAAACTTTTCTTTTCTTTTGAAACTTGAAAACTTAGGAAATTTTCTTGGTCATTTTTTAAGAGACCATTCTCCTCTATTTATAGGGAGAAGAAGGGATTAAAACTCTTTAAAATAAAGCTTATTTGATCAGAAAATAGTCCCTAAAGATCAGAGAAAATCTGCTTCAAAACAGACCAAAAACAGATTTTCAGAATTTCACCAAAGAGGAAAGAGCCGTTGGGGCTTTGCAGGCTTGGCGGTCGACCGGTCCGGTCGGCCGTCCGCCCTGCTGGTAGAGAGCCGTTGGTCTCGGGTCGACCGCCCGGTCGACCGGCCTCAGAGAGAAACAAAGATATTAACTGACGGTCGACCGGTCGGCCGACCGAAATAAACAGAGAGTTGGGGTTTACAGGTCGATCGACCGGGCGGCCGACCGACAGACGTGCACAAGCGTGCACGTCCAGGATTCATGAACCGGTCGACCGGTCCGGTCGGCCGGTTTGGCCTGAAACAGAAAATCAGAAGGAATTTTGAACTTGGAAATTTTTTTTTTGAAGATAATTTTGTAGGTATATGTAGTTAAGCATCATGTTGTAAAAGATAGTTATACATGGTGTAAACAAGATATAGAATTTGTAAGGATTTGGAATCATGTATAAGAATCAAAGCATGAACTTAAAAACAAATACCAAAACTAAAAACTGTATTTTTGAAAATGTGTGTGTGTATCCTAGAGCCAATATTCTACAACTCAAACTTTAACAAACTATTTCTTACATTAGTTCTAAAGGACTACAAGTTCTTCAAGTGGGCTTCTTCATATTATCTTGCAAGCTTGATACTTGAGCCCGAATTGAGGTGACTTGAGTCAAAAACTCCTTCCTTTAGGGAAGAAAACTTCTAGATTTATTAGAACCCTAAAACACACTAAAACAACTAACATGATTAGTACAAATAACTAATATGTTTTGTAATCATCAAACACACTAAAGAAGGGTGATTGCAACCTTGGGCCAACAATCTCCCCCTTTTTGATGATGACAAAACATATAAGTTATTTAAACAAAAATGGAAGAAAAGCTTGGAAAGCTCCCCCTCAAATAATGCTATGTATAAAGAATGACTATAAAAAGCAAGATACATAAAGCATTGAAAACACAATAGTTTTTGTCAAGAACTCAAATAAACAATAAACAACAAACTTATTGTTCTTAATGTTATTCTTTTTAAAAAACAAAAAAACTTATTCTTTTTCTCCCCCTTTTTGTCATACATCAAAAAGGGTTAAACAAAACAAAAACAACAATAAAATTTGTCTTTAAGAATCCATAATACAAACATTCAACTCACCAATATAAATGAAAATCTAGTATAGTCTAGAGGTTTTGTAAAAATATCGGCATGTTGAAAATCGATAGAAACATAATCAATATCAATATCACCTTTCTCATAATGATCTCTAAGAAAGTGATACCTAATGTCAATGTGTTTGGTTTTACTATGTTGATTTGCATTCTTTGTCATATGAATAGTAGTAGTATTATCACAAAATATTTTAACATGATCAAAATGCAAATCATAGTCAAGGAGAGTATGTTTCATCCAAAGAACTTGTGCACAACAAGCTCCGGCTGCAACATAATCTGCCTCGGCGGTTGAAAGGGCTACCGAATTTTGCTTTTTGGAAGACCAAGATACAAGACAATTACTAAGAAATTGACATGTTCCACTTGTACTCTTCCTATCTACCCTACAACCCGCATAGTCAGCATCCGAAAAACTCGTCACTGAAAATTGGCCGGTTTTCAGATACCACAAACCCATTTCAATAGTGCCCTTAAGGTATCTAATTATGCGTTTAACCGCAATTATGTGAGACTCTTTAGGACAAGATTGAAAACGTGCACAAAGACAAACGAAAAACATAATATCCGGCCTACTAGTCGTCAAATACAATAAACTACCTATCATGCTACGATAAAGTTTAATGTCTACACTTTTACCTTGTTCATCCTTATCAAGCTTTGTGGTTGTTGCCATGGGAGTTTTGCTCACTTTAGCGCCTTCAAGCCCGAACGTCTTGATGAGTTCCTTTGTGTACTTGGCTTGATTGATGAAGATCCCATCCTTCCTTTGTTTGATTTGGAGACCAAGGAAATAGTTGAGTTCCCCCATCATAGACATTTCAAATTCTTCCTTCATGCATGATTCAAAGGCTTGGCAAAGAGATTCATTAGTAGAACCAAAAATAATGTCATCAATATAAATTTGCACAATAAGAATATCATTTTCTACATGTTTTGTAAACAAAGTTGTGTCAATTTTGCCTTTCTTAAAACCATTTGAAATTAAAAATGAAGAAAGTCTTTCATACCAAGACCTAGGGGCTTGTTTCAAACCATAAAGAGCTTTATCTAGTTTAAATACAAAATCCGGATGTGTAGGATCAACAAACCCGGGGGGTTGTTCAACATACACCTCCTCTTCAATAAAACCATTTAGAAAAGCACTTTTAACATCCATTTGAAACAATTTAAAATCTTTATATGAGGCAAAAGCTAGTGTCATCCGTATGGCTTCAAGCTGTGCTACGGGTGCAAAGGTTTCTTCAAAATCGATTCCTTCGATTTGAGTGTAACCTTGGGCAACTAACCTAGCTTTGTTTCTAACTACGTTACCTGATTCATCCAACTTGTTCTTAAAGATCCACTTAGTACCAATCGCTGGTCTATCGTGGGGCCTAGGAACAAGGTGCCAAACTTGGTTGTGCTCAAATTGATTGAGCTCCTCTTGCATGGCTAGCAACCAATATGAATCGGCCTCGGCTTCGAGGACGTTCTTAGGTTCAACATGAGAAATAAATGCATAATGTCCACAAAAATCATGAAGTTTAGAGCGAGTGGTTACCCCTTTAGATACTTCACCTATGACGAGGTCCTTGGGATGATGGGGATTGTATCTCCAATCCTTTGGAAGTTGTTGAGTAGGCTCCACTTCATTTGTTTGATTTTCATTTCCTTGAGCCTCTTCTACTTTAGCTTCACTTCCTTCATCATCCTTTGGCTTGTCTCCCATAGTAGGTGTATCCTCCAAGGTAACTTTCTGCAAGCCTTCATCCAAAGCATCTATTTCTACAACATTCTTAACAAACAAGTTAGATTCTTCAAACTTGACATGTATAGATTCCTCAATAGTCAAGGATGATATATTGAAAATTCTATAAGCTTTACTAGTATTAGAATAACCCACAAAAATTGCCTCATAAGATCTAGCATCAAAATTTTCTAAGTTATCTTTTGTATTTAAAACAAAACATTTGCATCCAAAAACTTTGAAATATGAAACATTTGGTTTTCTAGAAAAGTACATTTCAAAAGAAGTTTTTGAAGTATTTTTACACAAGAAAACACGATTTGATATATAGCATGAAGTATTAACGGCCTCGGCCCACAAATAATGTGGTAGACCATATTCACTAAGTATTGTCCTAGCCATCTCTTGTGATGTTCTATTTTTCCGTTCAACTACTCCATTTTGTTGTGGAGTTCTAGGACAAGATAGTTCATGCTTTATTCCATGTTCTTCACAAAAAATGGTAAAGGGTAGGTTAATGAATTCACCTCCTCTATCACTTCTTATTCTTAAAATTGAAGTATCTTTTTCTTTTTCAACTCTTTTCTTAAAGGCTTGAAAATGTGAAAAGGCTTGGTTTTTGTGTTCAAGAAAGAAAACCCAAGTAAAACGTGAAAAGTCATCAACCAAAACAAATGCAAAACGATTTCCACTTAGACTTTTGGTTTGAGTAGGACCAAATAAATCCATATGGATCAACTCCAAAAGACGTGATGTCATGATATCCTTAATTGACTTGAAAGAAGACTTGGTTTGTTTCCCAAATTGACATGCGTCACAAACTCGGTCCTTTTTAAAATTCAAGCAAGGAATACCTTTCACCATTTCCTTTGTGTTTAACCTAGATATATGGTCAAAAGAAATGTGGCCTAATCTTCTATGCCACAACCAAGAGTCATCATCGAGGGCTTTTAAACAAGTAATATTACAAGACATATTAGACATATCTATCATATAAACATTATTTTCACGAAAACCGGAAAACACACAAGTATTAGATATTCTATCAATTACTTTACAAACTACATTATCAAAAACAACATCAAAACCTTTATCACAAAGTTGACTAATACTCAAGAGATTATGCTTGAGGCCATCAACTAAAACAACATTCTCAATTAAAGGGGATGTGCCGAGTTTTACATTACCAATACCGATGATTTTACCCTTGGCATCATCTCCGAAGGTGACGGTGCCACCTTCATGGTATCTTGATAGGGTTGCAAAGTTGTTGATGTCCCAAGTCATGTGCCTTGAGCAACCACTATCAAGATACCACAATCCTCTACGTCGTTGAGATTTGGAAGGTACCTACATCATTTAACAAATTCATTGATTTTGGTACCCAAATTTTCTTAGATCCTTGAAAGTTAGTATTTCGAACCCAAACATTATGACGAGATGCATTTAGTCTATCATAGCAAAAATTTGCTAAGTGTCCTTTACGCCCACAATGTGAACATGAAAACACTTTGCCATACATGAATGCATGATGTGTGTGTGAAGTGTGAGCATGTTTGTGGGGCTTGGCATGATGTAGAGGTTGTGTGGTATGAACATGAGCATGAGCATGGAAAGCATTTTTCTTAGGGGCTTGTTTCTTAGGAAACATGGCCTCAATTTTCTTTTTATCAAACTCACAATTTTTCAAAACAATTCCTAATGAGTATATTCTTTCTTTAAGCATGGTAATCTCATTAGAATCAACTAGTGAGGACTTGCCTTTACAAGAAATTTTGTACTTATCAAAATCATTTTGAGTAGTGACCAAAGTAGAGAGCAAGTCATCCTTTTCTTTAGAAAGAGTAAATACTTGATGATTAAGAGACTCATTTTTCTTTTTCATTTTTAAATACTTTTTCTTTAGAAAATCATAGTTATGTGAGAGTTCAACAAATGCTTCTCCTAATTCATCCATGGAAAGTTCATCATTAAGAGAAGTGGAAGAGGTTACCTTGTTTGTGCTTTCATTTGCCATGAAGCACATGTTGGCGGTGTCGATTTCGTCCTCAGATTCGGTCTCGGAATCCCATGTAGCTTTCATTGCTTTCTTCTTGAAGGGCTTCTTGGAGGTGGAAGGCTTAGCTTTGTCCGGGCACTCCGCAACAATGTGACCCGGTCTTTTACAATTAAAGCAAACTATTTTCCTCTCTTCTTGCCATCTTTTTCTTCCTTGGAATTTAGCCTTGTTGTACATCCTCCGAACATTCTTTACAAGAAGTGAGAGCTCTTCGTCATCTTCTTCTTCATTCTCTTCTTCGGAGTGTGAGGATTGACACTTGAAGGTTATAGTCTTCTTCTTGGAAGGAGCCATATCCTCCCTAGCTTTTCTCTCCATCTCATGGGTTTTGAGGTTCCCAATGAGACCTATAAGCTCCATCTCCTCCTTGTCATTAAGTTCCTTCAAGGTAGTTGCCTTTACTTCCCATGAAGGAGGAAGAGCCCAGATGATCTTTCTTACTCTTTGATCGTTTCGATAGCATCACTTAGAGAAGAAAGTCCGTTAGTAATCTTAGTAAATTTTGTAACCATATCATCTATGGTTTCATTTTCTTGCATGCAAAAGTTTTCATATTGGGACCGAAGAAGGTCAATCATAGCCCTCTTCACTTGTGAGGTCCCCTCATGTGTAACTAGCAAGTGTGTCCAAATCTCAAATGCGGATTTGCAATGGATGACTCTAGCAATGTCATCATCATTGAGGGCTTAAAGTAGTGCATAGTGAGCCCTAGCATTGGCATCAAACTCCTTAGTCTCAATTTCGGACCAAGTGGATTCATCACCGGGGGTGCACTAATGGGTTTGGTCACGGCCTTTGCAACTCGACTACCTAGAGATTGCAAGAAAACGGTCATCTTAACCTTCCATATGGGAAAGTTAAGTCCATCAAACTTAGGGGGTGTCTTAATACCATCGGCCATTTTTACTAAGTGAGAGTATGAAAAATGAATGAAGTGATTAGCAAAATTAGGATCTCTCTAAGGTTGTTAAGCCAAGAGCCTAGACTCCAAGCTCTGATACCAATTGAAAAACACCTAGAGGGGGGGTGAATAGGTGTTATTGCTAATCTAACAATCTTTTTAAAACTAAGATGAATGAGTGATGCAACGATCTCTCAAAACAAGACTAAGAGCCGAATACCCCGTAAAGGGTTCTGAACTCCTTCCTCCTGATTCCCCTTGAATAGGTTAGAGGTGCGCAATGCAACCTTGTTGTATGAGAATTGATCGGACAAGAATGAATAATATGCAATGATGAAATGCACACAATATATCACAAGTAAGAAAACAAGA
Source organism: Agave tequilana (assembly GCA_038442645.1). Lineage (NCBI taxonomy): Eukaryota > Viridiplantae > Streptophyta > Magnoliopsida > Asparagales > Asparagaceae > Agave > Agave tequilana. The sequence goes on along the minus strand of JAVJIF010032966.1, from coordinate 152,016 downwards.
TCTCAAGCAAGTAATTTAAAGCAATAGAGTGCAATTGAAAGTAAAGCGAGATAGAGAGCAAGATCAAAAGACAATCGCAAACACAAGTATTTGTTTCGAGGTTCGAGCCACCGCTCTACTCCCCGCCTTCACCTCCGTGAAGGGTTTCCACTATCCACCGAGGACGATTACAAGGTCTACCGAAGATCAGAGCACCGAGCTCCACCACTTACAAGAACTCTACCGAAGAGTTATCTCCACAAGAACAAGAGGAACATAAGTAACCAAGTGATCACAACAAGATCACTAAACTTCTTACAAACTCTCACTCTTTTACAACTTCCTTATAGATTGAGTAGGGAATTTTGGCTCTAGAAGTGTAATGAGAAAACAAAGCTCAGTTGTAAATGAATTTTTCTTGCTAACACAACTGAAAAACAAAGCCAAGAATGAATTGAAAGTAGAGAGCTTTTGAAACTTTTCTTTTCTTTTGAAAACTTGAAAACTTAGGAAATTTTCTTGGTCATTTTTTAAGAGACCATTCTCCTCTATTTATAGGGAGAAGAAGGGATTAAAACTCTTTAAAATAAAGCTTATTTGATCAGAAAATAGTCCCTAAAGATCAGAGAAAATCTGCTTCAAAACAGACCAAAAACAAATTTTCAGAATTTCACCAAAGAGGAAAGAGCCGTTGGGGCTTTGCAGGCTTGGCGGTCGACCGGTCCGGTCGGCCGTCCGCCCTGCTGGCAGAGAGCCGTTGGTCTCGGGTCGATCGCCCGGTCGACCAGCCTCAAGAGGGAAACAAAGATATTAACTGACAGTCGACCGGTCAACCGACCGAAATAAACAGAGAGTTGGGGTTTACAGGTCGGTCGACCGGGCGGCCGACCGACAGACGTGCACAAGCGTGCACGTCCAGGATTCATGAACCGGTCGACCGGTCCGGTCGGCCGGTTTGGCCTGAAACAGAAAATCAGAACGAATTTTGAACTTGGAATTTTTTTTTTTGAAGATAATTTTGTAGGTATATGTAGTTAAGCATCATGTTGTAAAAGATAGTTATACATGGTGTAAACAAGATATAGAATTTGTAAGAATTTTGGAATCATGTATAAGAATCAAAGCATGAACTTAAAAACAAATACCAAAACTAAAAACTGTATTTTTGAAAATGTGTGTGTGTGTCCTAGAGCCAATATTCTACAACTCAAACTTTAACAAACTATTTCTTACATTGGTTCTAAAGGACTACAAGTTCTTCAAGTGGGCTTCTTCATATGATCTTACAAGCTTGATACTTGAGCCCGAATTGAGGTGACTTGAGTCAAAAACTCCTTCCTTTAGGGAAGAAAACTTCTAGATTTATTAGAACCCTGAAACACACTAAAACAACTAACATGATTAGTACAAATAACTAATATGTTTTGTAATCATCAAAACACACTAAAGAAGGGTGATTGCAACCTTAGGCCAACACTCATTTGGTTGAGGATCAATCGTTGAATCAATGTAATGTTGTTCATACATTGAGGTCGGGAAAGAAAGTTGATAACCAAGTGTCAACACCACCTAATCCTAGTCAGCACAATCACACTTCAGCATCCACCTCATCTAATCCCACTCCTCCTAAATTTGATGAATCTAAAGAAGATAAGTCAACCAGTCATGTGCACCAGCCTATAGCACCATTTCCTAATAGGCTGAAAAACAAGCAAAATCCACACATGGATAAGATAATTGAGATCTTTAATCAAGTGAAGATAAATGTGCCACTTCTTGATGCCATCCAACAAATCCCATCTTATACCAAGTTTCTTAAGGACATGTGCACCAAGAAGAGAAAGACTAATGCACCAAAAATGGTCTTCTTAGCCACTAACATTAGTGAGCTACTATCGGGTCCGATCCCTGTCAAATACTCCAGGTAGTCCAACCATTGCCTGCACAATAGGACAAGCCGAGATTAGTCGTGCACTTCTTGACTTGGGGGCAAGATCAACTTGCTTCCATTCTCAGTTTATCACAACTCGGGTTGGGCGATCTTAGTCCAACTCGAGTCACTATCCAACTGGCAGACCGTTCAGTGAAAGTTTCAAAGGGGAGATTAATGATGTCTTTATCCGGGTAGGGGATTATTTACCCTGTCGATTTCATAGTTCTAGAGACACAACCTGTGTCCAACTCTAATCATAGGGCTCAAACTCCTGTTATCCTAGGGCGACCATTCCTTGCTACTACCAATGCCATCATCAATTGTAGGAATGGGTCCATGAGGTTAAATTTTGGGGACATGACTAGAGAAGTCAATGTCTTCAACCTTGAAAAATAACCTCGTAAGATAAGGGATCAATCATTTGAGGTAAATTTTGTTGAAAATAATTATGATGAAGAAAGTGAAGATATAGAAGATGAGTCGTTGTTTCTTAGTGAATTATTCAATGAAGGCGGTTATCTTGATGAGAAAGCATATGTCAGAGATCCTAATGTTAAAGTACCCTTTGAAAAGGGAAAATTTGATTTGAATATCTTCACTTTCGATGAGCCAATCAATAATGTATCGCATGAGAATATAGTTCAAGAACCTCCGATTGACATACTCTTTGAAAATCTTTTCGAAGAAGAACTCATGTGTTTGGATGAACCAACTAGGGATCATTTGGTTAATTATACATTTTCAGGTGAAAGTGTTGATTTAGGCTTTGAGGAGACCTATGGAACTGAGTTAGAATTCCTAGGCATTCACAATGAGGAAGTTCCAACTGAGAAGGGTGGTGGTGGTAAAATTTTGAATAATGATTGTGGCAATATGAGGAAGAAACACCTAAAGAAGGAGAGATTGGGGAGTCAGGAAGCTAAAATGACAAAACACTTGGCCTCCCCACTGTGCCCTATAAAGAGGACCCATTGGAATGATGGGAAGAGAGCTAGAGGGATAAGACCGAAAAAGCTCTAGGTGTGAGTGAAACTTGATGTTGTACATATTTCTGTATAATATATGCACCTCTTTTACATTTCATTTCATGCATGTATACATTTCTTTCATACATTGGGGACAATGCATGAGATAAGTGTGGGGGAGGGTTCTAACATGACTGATATAAAATTTACAGATATATATATATATATATATATATATATATATATATATATATATATATATATAACTTTTTGAAAGGTTAGAACAATATTTTGATATATTTTTTGTAAGAAATTAAGTCAATCTTAAGAAATAGGAGAATCATAATTGGGATTTCTTACACTTGGTCAAAATAAGATAACTTGTTTGATGTTTAGGGTCAGGAAGAAATTTGTGAAAGTAATTTAGTCTTGATATTTACCTTGATGACTTATGCACACTAAATACACTTACACACTTAGGGTTTAAAAATAGAAACTCTTATGCCTTATAAAAAATATATTATGAAAAAGAAAAAAATAAGTCTAATTATTGATTAGCTAGGTGCTTTGGCCTAAGCAAGCCTTAGTATTGATGCAAAAGATAATTAGATGAGTTTGAAAAAAAAATGTATACATAAATCCTCTGATTAAGCTGGGTATTTATGCCTTATGAAGCATAAGTATTCACGCCTAAAAGGGGTACATCTTATAAATAAAAACTTTAGTTTCGTGGCCTTATCTGCTCGAGTGTTTAAGACCTTAGGGGTGTTTTCTCACCTGGTGCCCTAAAACTGTCCGATTTTGGTGTCACCGACTGAAGGCTCGTTACATGGGCAAATTAGAAAGCCTTAGGAAATCAAGGAATAAATTCCACCAAAAATAAATATAAATAAGGCATAGGAGTTAATGTTAAAGAACCCTTAGTCAACTTCATAGTCACGATGGTGCATACGACTCAGGGTAAATTAATAGACTAGATGAGAAATACAATTTGACTCCTTACTTTAATTGATGCATGTTTTTGAATAGAGACTGAGTTTCGGAATGAAAAATTTGATATTCCTATAACTTATAGATTACTTAAAGCCTTACAATATACTTCAAATATTTTCTCTTTTCAAAATGCTTTTCGAAAATACTAACTTTTTTCTCTTTCTTTTTGGATTTTGTAGGTGCAATCCACTGAAAACCCTCACGAGACAAAACTCGTCCTCTAGGGGTAACCTAGAGGTTTAACAGCTTGTTGCACATGCTCAGTGCAATCGAGTGACCTGCGAAAGTGGTCTAATAATTAATTAGAATTAGTCTGATGTTTTGCTCGAGGGCGAGCAAAAGATAAGTGTGGGGGTATGATTAGTCACATATATTGTATTTACATTGTCACCTTACCATAATTTTTAGCTAATAAATCCTATTAATAAGTCTTCTTTTTCTTTGTTAAATGTAGGCCCAAGTGGTAAAAGAAAGAAAAGAGAAACAAGCCCAAAACCCACCAAATTCTGATTTAATTCAGAATAAATTCGAAATGAAGGAATCAGGGCAAAATCTTGGCATATCAAGAGGTTGAGAAGAATCCTCGCAGAATCAAGCGGTTGAAGCCATACAATCAAAGGCTGTTTCGTCAACTTTTGGAGCAGAAATAAGAAAACTAGAAGAAGATACGGGATAATCAACAAACCAGAGATCTCCTCCAACTGGGTGTGGCCATCGGACCACACTAGGGCAGCGAAAACGCGGCCCAAGCCGCGTTTCCGTGGCCAAGTAGTGGTTGTTGGGGGAGCGTTTGCTCCCCCAATCTTCCCGGGATCCTCTCCTTCTGATTTTTCCCTATAAATACTTGTTTCAGCAAAGGAAAATGGAGCGAAGAGTAGGATTAGAATTTGTGTTTATTTTCTTAGGATTTAGGCTCTTTGTTAGCTAGCACAAAAGTTGTAATCTTGTTTTTTTACTTTGTAGTCCAGTATCAAAACTTGTGAGAGAGAGAGGAACTGAGTGCTTGTACTTGAAGATTGAAGTGACATCAATACAAGAGTCGAGCCGCGTTTTCTTCCACTTGCAGTACGGTATGGTTTGCATTATTTTCATGCTTTCTTCGTTATTTTCTATGAGTAACTAAACGGTTTTCTGGGCTCGCTATCGTAACTCTCTCTTGCTCTTCTTAAAAGAAAAAGACCCGATGACTCATATGAATGCATTACTTAAAAGCCTTTCTTTTTGAAAGTGTTCTTGAAGGCACATGAGGATGGTTTTGGATTGTTAAACTCTCACTTCTTTCATGAACATCTCTTGAATTATTTTTACTTCATTCTTGCTTCTTCGCGCTTGATGATTTAATATTCAATTCTAACGATTTCTTGAAGAAAAGACTAAACTCTTCTAACCATCTTATGTGCTTTGCTTCAAACTTTCTAAAAATAAACTTTAAGTTTTGCAAATGATCACTTGAGGCACTTAACATTTTAAGAGAAGAATGAACAATTGAGTAGTGAGATAGTGAGCCCAGATTTGCTTTCTTATTATAAAACAACAAAACAATTCTCAAGTTTTCTAAATCACCTTCTCCAAAACTTTTTCTAAAAAGTTATAATTTCTCTTTTAATCATCTTTTTCTTTCCATCCTCTTTTCCATTAAAAATGAACGCAATTCCTTGTTTTTGAACGATTCACCGAAAAGCTTCCATCGCATTCCTCCTCGTAGACACGACCCGTTAGCCACAAGCTACACGGTAAATTCTTAAACTCTTTGATTGTTCTTTCTTTTAGCAATCAAAAGCCTTCTCCAAAGTTGTAATTTCTCTTTTAATCATCTCCCTTCTTTCCATTCTCTTTTCAATTAAAAAACGAGCACAATTCTTTGTTACTAAACAAAATGCCGAAAAGCTTTCATCGCATTCCTCCTCGTGGACACGACCCGTTAGCCCGAAGCTACACGGTAAATCTCTTAACTCTTTGATTTTTCAATCAATTTTTAACGCCGTTGCCGGGGAGGGAACGGTGTATTTGTTTTTTTTACAAGTTTGGTGCGTTGTTTCAGGGACTTCAAGATTTCGATCTAGCATTCAAGCTTTGCAAGAGAAGACTTGCAAATTATGTGCCCCTACTCTCGAAAGTAGGAAACAAAATTTTAAGAAATTGCGTTGCAAAAGTTAAAAATTTCGTTAGACTACTAAAACTCTTTTTTGCAGGACATATTGCTCGCAAAAAAATTAAGTTTTTGTATGTTATATTCTTGTTATATCTGCTATCTACCATCCCTGTTTTAATCCAACAGTAATTTGAGTGATTGTTAATTGCTTAAAAAACGTTTACACTTTGGTCCCCGCAAGACTGCTGAAAAAGTGCTACAAAGCGGGTTCTATTGGCCCACTTTGTTCAAGGATGCTTATGAATTTTGCAAGACGTTCCCTAGATGCCAAATGGTAGGAAGGATCTCAAAACGAAATATGATGTCCCTCAACCCAATTCTAGAAATAAAACTCTTTGATGTTTGGGGCATCGACTTTATGGGTCCATTTCCTAATTCATTTGGAAACCAATACATATTGGTTGCTGTAGATTATATGTCCAAGTGGGTAGAAGTCATTCCTTGTAAAACTAATGATAATAAAGTTGTCATAAAGTTTTTGAAAGAGAACATTTTTTCACGCTTCAGAACCCCTCGTGCTATCATCAGTGATAATGGCACCCACTTTTACAATAGATCCTTTAAAGCTCTTATGTGAAAGTATGCCATAACTCACAAGTTGTCCACACCCTATCATCCTTAAACCAGTGGGCAGGTTAAGGTTTCCAATAGACAAGTCAAACTTATCTTGGAGAAAACTGTAAACCAAAACTGGAAAGATTGGTCCATCAAACTTGTAGATGCCCTATGGGCCTACAGGACCGCTTTCAAGACGATTCTAGGAATGTCTTCTTATAGGTTAGTCTATTGTAAAGCTTGTCACCTGCCCGTTGAGTTAGAGCACCGGGCCTTATGGGCAATCAAGTAGTTGAATTTTGACTTGACTAAGGCCGGTGACCTTTGGAAGTTACAAATTTCCGAATTAAAGGAGTTAAGAAATGAGGCCTATGAAAATGCTAGGATCACTAAAGATAGAGTTAAGATTTTCCATGATAAACACATCATAAGAAAAACCTTTGTCCCTGGACAAAAAGTCTTACTCTATAAATCTTTTTCCTGAAAAATTAAAATCAAGATGGATTGGGCCATTCGTTGTGAAAACCGTATTTCCACACGGTGCAGTTGAGATCAGTGACACCAAGAATGGAAATGACTTTAAGGTAAATGGTCAACGCCTTAAACCTTTCTTGGAATCTGTGCCGATAAATGAAACAGCTATGGGTCTTTTTGACCCAGTGTATCGGTAACTTTCCTCTTTTTCATTTTATTTCATGCATCTATACATTTCTTTCATACATTGGGGACAATGCATGAGATAAGTGTGGGGGAGGGTTCTAACATGACTAATATAACAAAAAAAAAAAACTTTTTGAAAGGTTAGAACAATATTTTGATATATTTTTTGTAAGAAATTAAGACAATTTTAAGGAATAGGAAAATCATAATTAAGATTTCTTATACTTGGTCGAAGTCAGATTACTTGTTTGATTTTTAGGGTTAGGAAGAAAATTTGTGAAAGTAATTTAGTCTTGATATTTACCTTGATGAAATATGCACATTAAATACACTTACACACTTAGAGTTTAAAATAAAGACTCTTATGCCTTATAAAAAAAAATATATATGTATGAAAAAAGAAAAAAATAAACAAATCTAATTATTGATTAGCTAGGTGCTTTGGCCTAAGCAAGCCTTGGTATTTATGCAAAAGATAATTAGATAAGTTTGAAAAAATATATATATATATAAATCCTCTGATTAAGCTGGGTATTTGTGCCTCATGAAGCATAAGTATTCACGCCTAAAAGGGGTACATTTTATAAATAAAACCTTGGTTTCGTGGCCTTATCTGCTCGAGTGTTTAAGTCTTTAGGGGTGTTTTCTCACGTGGTACCCTAAAACTGTCCGGTTTGGGTGTCACTGACCGACGGCTCGTTACATGGGCAGATTAGAAAGCCTAATGAAATTGAGGAAAAAATTCCACCAAAAATAAATATAAATAAGGCATAGGAGTTAATGTTAAAGAACCCTTAGTTAACTTCACAGTCACGATGGTGCATACGACTCAGGGTAAATTAATAGACTAGATGAGAAGTACAATTTGACTCCTTACTTTTATTGATGACATGTTTTTGAATAGAGACTGAGTTTCGGAATGAAAAATTTGATATTCCTATAACTTATAGATTACTTAAAGCCTTACAAATATACTTCAAATATTTTCTCCTTTAAAAATGCTCTTCGAAAATACTAACATTTTTTATGGATTTTCTGGGTGCAATCCACTGAAAACTCTCACGAGACAAAACTCGTCCTCTAGGGGTAACCTAGAGGTTTAACGGCGTGTTGCACATGCTCAGTGCAATCGAGTGACCTGCGAAAGTGGCCTAATAATTGATTAGAATTAGTCTGATGTTTTGCTCGAGGGCGAGCAAAAGATAAGTGTGGGGGTGTGATTAGTCACATATATTGCATATACATTGTCACCTTACCATACTTTTTAGCTATTAAATCCTATTAATAAGTCTTCTTCTTCTTTGTTAAATGTAGGCCCAATTGCTAAAAGAAAGGAAAGAGAAACAAGCCCAAAAGCCCACCAAATTCTGATTTAATTCAGAATAAATTTGAAATTAAGGAATCAGGACAAAATCTTGGCATATCAGAGAGGTTGAAAATCGGTTGAAAAGAATCCTCCCAAATCAAGCGGTTGAAGCCAACAATCAAAGGTTGTTTCGTCAAATCCTGGAGCAAAAACAAGAAAACCAGCAGAAGATATGGGAGAATCATCAAACCAGGAGCACCCACCACTTGGGTGTGGCCATCTGGCCAAACCAGGGCCGCGGAAACGCGGCCCTAGCCGCATTTTCGCGGCTTTGTTAAAGAGGTTGGGGGAGCGTTTGCTCCCCCCAATCTTCCTATGATCCCCCCTCTGGTGTTTTCCTATAAATACTAGTTTCAACAGAGAAGAAAGGAGCGACGACTAGGATTAGAATTTTTATTTATACTTTAAGGTTTAGGCTCTTTGTTAGATAGTACAAAAGTTGTATTTTTGTTTTACAATTTGTAGTTCAGTATAAATACCCGTGAGAGAGAGAGGAATTGAGTGCTTTTAACTTGAAGATTGAAGTGACATCAATACAAGAATCGAGCTACATTTTCTTCCACTCATTTTACGGTATGTCTTACGTTATTTACTTGCATTGTTCTTTGTCTTTTATGAGTAGCTAAATCAGTTTTCTGGGCTAACTATTGTACCTCTCTCCAATTCTTCTTCTTTTCTAATTTTCATGAAAAGACCTAATGAATCATTTGCATGCCTAACTTAAAGCCTTTCTTCTTGAAAGTGTTCTTGAAGGCACATGAAGATGGGTTTGGATTTTTAAACTCCTACTTCTTTTAAGAACATCTCTTGAACTTGTTTTTATCTCATACTTGAACTTCTTGATGATTTAACATTCGATTCAAACAGTTTCTTAAAGAAAAGAGTTAACTTTTCCAACCATCTTATATGCTTTACTTCAAACTTTCTAAAGTCAACCTTAAGTTTTGCCTATGATCAAGTTGAGGTACTAAGGATTTCAATAGAAGAATAAACGGTTGAGTAGTTGATTAGTACACAAATGTGCATATTTTACCATATCATTCCCATGCATATTGCAAATAAATATATAATTTTTACTCATCTTCTCTATATTTTTACAGGTCCATAACTGAAATGAGAGAAAGCCCAATAATCACTTTAATTAGCAATAATTAAAGAGATTAATTCCAAGCCCAAGATAAAGCCCAAATTTGAAATCAGAATCCTGAGAGATCCGCGCGCCAACTCAAGGTTCTAGAAGACCACGTGGCTAACAAACTTGTAACAACTTCGTACCAGAAATTTGTTAGCCAACGGCCACGGATTTGCCGCGCCTTGCCGCGCCTACGCGGCAAAATCTGGACCATTCAATCCCAGATTTCTGCCACCTATCCACCTTCTGGAGAGTTCTCTCTGTGGGGCTATAAATATCTGCACCTGACCTGCGAGAAAAGACTGAATAGAGAAGAGAGGAGAAATTGTTAGTTGTTGTAATTTTCATAGGTTTTTCTCTAGGTTTTAGTTCTTTAGTCCCTCTTCTTCTTCCCTAGAAATCATTGCAAGAGAGAGTTGTAAGAGAGAGAGCTTGTACATCAAGGAGTGACAACTTGAAGCAATGCAAGGATTCATCCATTCTCTTCATCTCTACTTGAGCTTGGTTCTAGTTTAATTGCTTTCTTTACTTGCCTTCTTTACTTTCTTGCAATTTACTTCATGCTTTGCTTTTCTTCATTAATGGCTTGTAGTTAATTTTTCTACCATGTACTAGCTAACCACTAGCCTTGCCATCTTCACTAACTCATGGGTGATTGCTTTAGTTCATCTTGCAAGTTGGATGGTCTTCTCTTCTCCGATGGGTTGAACCACCCTTCATCTACATGAGAAAGTAATTAGATCAACACGCAAGACAAACCTACGCTGATGAAATCAACATGAGGCACGCCTTCACTATCACGGAGTTTAGTAAGTGTTGGTAAGGTAGTAAGGTAAGCTAGTCATGGTTTGCTTCTTCAAGTTTACTTTCTTTTTAGTTGTTAGTCCAAAACCAATCTTGATCTTGATTTCTTTTTACATTTTCCACCATGAATATATCCATCCATTCTTTCGTTTCATTTTCCCATTTGTTTTTATTCTTATAAGCATAGAAGAATTCTCGTTTACTTTCTTCACTACGGACCGTAACGCTTCCATCGCTAGCTCTCCCTGAGAATCGACTCGGTATAGCTCTATGCTATAACGGAGAAAGGAAAGGGTACATTAAACATATTGAATACATTTGTGGAGTTATCAAAGCACTTGAGGTTGTTTCTAAACCTTATCTCTCTTTCAATTGAATATATTTTGTGTGCAAATTATACTCCACAATACGACACCTTTCCCGTCTTAATCAGTAGTGAGATAGTGAGCCCTGATTTTCTTCTTCATAAAAAACAACAAATCACTTTTTAAACTTTATACAAAATTTACCTTTTCCAAAGCCTTCTCCAAAGTTACAATTTCTCTTTTAATCATCTCCCTTCTTTCCATTCTCTTTTCAATTAAAATACGAGCACAATTCTTTCTTACTAAACAAACACCGAAAAGCTTTCATCGCATTCCTCCTCGTGGACACGACCCGTTAGCCCGAAGCTACACGGTAAATCTCTTAACTCTTTTATTTTTCAATCAAATCCACACAGAAACACGCAGAGCTTGCTGTAGTTCTGGGATCTACAGGGAAATCGACCACAGAAAAATTTCACGGCGCGTAGGACTCCAAAGAAACGCTGTGGATCCGCGGCTTTGGCAGAGAAAATGCGACAATTTAGGAAGTCAGAGGTTGGGATTTTTTTGGTGGTGGCCCGCTCGTCTCTCCTCTTCAGATCTGATCTTCAAATTAGGGTAGAGGCACGGGAGTGGATATGTAGAGGTTTTATATAGGCTTGAGAAGGGTGTGTTCTCTTTTTCGCCCTAGGTAAAAACATAAATAAGTTACCTAGGGTTTATTTCTGAATTTTATTGGTTAATAATTGGTATATTTTATCAATTAAATCCTATTTTTTTAATTTTTCTATTTTGTTTTCTATATTATTCTATTTATTAAGGTAAAAGAAAGAAAAAATTGGTGGTATTTACAAGAATGGTCCCAAAAGATTTACAATGAATGACAGGAAAATTTGAATGAGGACTTGGTCACGTGTAGACTGGGTCGCAAAGACCCAGTTAAAAAGTCCCATATGACTCAAGCTCAATGGTGTAGAATGGTTTCAATTTTTGACCATTGACTATAAAAGTACTGCCATTCTTGGGATCAGAGATTTCTATAGCACCATGAGGAAAAACTGTATGCATAAGATAGAGTCCTGACCATCGGGTTTTCAGTTTACCCGAAAAGAGGTGGAACCTGGAATTGTATAACAGAACCTTTTGTCCGGGGACAAAATTCTTCTGATTTATGGATCAGTCATTTAAGAGTTTGGTTCTGTATTTAGAAATCCGAGCATTATCGTAAGCTTCATTTCGTATTTCTTCAAGCTCAGAATCTACAATTTTCTTAAGTCATCAGCTTTCTTCAAGTCGAAATTCAGTTGTTTAATCGCCCACAAAGCACGGTGCTCAAGCTTTACGGGCAAATGGCATGATTTTTCAAATATTACTCGATATAGAGACATTCCTAGGACAGTTTTATAGGCAGTCCAATAAGCCTATAGAGCATCGACAAGTTTTATGGACCAGTGATTGAAACGGGAAAATAATAAAGAAAGAGTTTAGAAAATCTTAGTCTCGTTTCAATGTAACCGTATAACAAGGGCTAGACGGGTCGATCCACAGGGAAGGATGCGATGGAAGCTTTTCGAAATGATCTTCTCTGTAATTGGTTTGGAAAAGAAAAAGAGATATTGATTGTGAGAATTAGATTTAATCAAGCAAAAGAATTATAGTTTACTAATCATCTATCATAACTAAAGAATTAGTCTAAAAGAGTGAACATCATATTGAATGAAGAATTATTTAACATAAGGTTTTAAGTGAGAATCAAGCAAGATGAATAAAAATGTTGTAAACCCTAATTAATGTGCACTAATAAAAATTAGACTATAATTCATCTTAATTTCAAAGCATAGCATAAGAAAAGTCTCCTTAAAATTATGCTATAAAAGTATTTAAATTTAAACCATGAATAATCATTTAAAAAGTGCAACCCAAATAAAGTAAACTAAATTATTGATTCACCTTCAAGAACACCAATTTAATCCTAGGGTTTCTAACAGGCATAGATGTCAATCAGTTCATCTTTTAAACTAAACTAGGATTGATCGAGAGATTAGCAACTATAGGTTTAATTAGTTATTTATATTTTTATTTTTATTTTCAATTTTTATTTTGAGTAAAAAAAGTTGCATTAAAAATTAAAAAGAAGAAAAACAAATAATCTAAGCAGCAAACTAAATTGAATTGCAAAGAATAAAAAGAATGAAGAACCTTTTTATTGGATGTCACTGACCAATTACAAAGCTCCCCTGCTTCTTCAACAATTTCCTTCTCCAAAATTAAAAAAAAGGAAAATACAAGAAATTTCGAAAAGAAGAAAAAATCTAAAGAAAACCCTAAGCTTCAGCTCTTAGATCCCCCTCCTCTATTACTCTGCACGGGTATTTATAGGCTTTTTAAGACGTAGAGTCCTAGTACAACTCTCCCACGAAACCGCGTTGCCAGATTAATCCAAACTGCCACGGAAACGCGGCTATAGCCGCGTTTTCGAGGCAATAGCGTGGCCAATAGCCACGCGCTTTTCTTGTGTGGCCTTCTTTTGGGCTTCACTTGTACTTTATTTCTTTATTCTTTAATTACTCAAGGCCTGCACAACATTAAACAATAAAACATTACGTAGCAGTGCTTAATAAAAGAATAAGTAGGGAAATATGATGATAAATATAATAATAAATATACACTTTTGACTACCTATCACAACCCCACACTTATCTTTTTGCTCATCCTCGAGAAAAAATAAAAAGGAAAAGAAAAAGAAAATAAAAACTAACCTATCCTAACTTCACTTTCGTAGGAATCACAGTTGCCCTTAGCATATGTAACAACCCGTTAAACCTCTATGTTACCCCTAGAGGACGAGTGTTGTCTCGTGAGGGTTTTCAGTAGATTATACCTACAAAATCCATAAAAGAAAAAAGAAAAATGTTAGTGATTAATTAATTAATTAATTTATTTTGAAAAAGGAGAGAAATCTTTGAAATATATTTGAAGAAACTAAGTAATCTATAAGTTTTAAGATTATCATTTTTATTCATTCTTGAACTTAGTCTTTATACAAAACTCGTTATAAATTTTAGGTAAGGATTAAAATTGAATTTTTATATAGTCTCTTTTGTTACCCTAAATTATATGCATCCTTGTGAATGTGAAGCTTTACTAGCGATTCTTTAACTTGGACTCTCATGCCTCTTTATTATTATTATTATTATTATTATTTTTTAATATGTATAACTGATCTAATTTTCTTTTGTATAATAATCACGGCTTCTTGAGGCCCTCATACCTAACTAATTGACTATTAGATGTGTTAGTATATATATCGATAATATTTCTTAGTTTTTTTAGGCTTTCTAATCCACCCATGTAGCGAGCCTAAGGTCGGTGGCTCCCGAACCGGTCGGTTTTAGAGCACCGGGTGAGAAAACACCCCACGGATTTAAGAACTCAAGTGAACTAGGCCACAAAACTAAGGACTTTATTTATAAAATCACCTTTAGGCGTGAAGACTTATGCTTCTTGAGGCACATGTATCCAGCTTAATTAGTGAACTCTATATTTTTTTATTTATATATATATTTTTTTATAAGGCACAAGAGTCTTTGTCTTAGAATCCTAGATGTGTAAGTGTATTAGGTTTGCATATTTCATTAAGGTAAAAATCAAGAGTAATTATTTATTCAATTTTCCCTCCTATACCTAAAAATTCAGCAATTTATTTTATTTTGACCAAGTTTTTAGAAATCTTAATCATGATTTTCCTAATTCTTAAGATTAACTTGGATTTCTTTCAAAAGATAAGTCAAACTATTATTTCCTTTTTCAAATATATATATTATATAAATATATATATTTAAATTTTTTTTGTTAAGTTAATAACCTAAGGTTAGTGAGTTATGTTAACAGTAATCTACAGCTAAAAAATATATTTTTCTTTTCTTTTTTATATTTTTATATTTTTATTGTTTATTTATTTATTTTTTGAAAGTTAAGCGTTAGTACCCTCCCCCACACTTATCTCATGCATTGTCCCCAATGTATGCATGTATGTATAAATGCATGAAATGAACTGGCAGAGAGGTAGAGTTACCGATACATTGGGTCAAAAAGACCCATGGCTGTGTCTGCTTCCGGTACTGATTTTCAAAAATGATTTCAGACGTCGACCATTTACCTTGAATTCATTTTCATTCTTAGGGTCCTATATCTCTATGGCTCCACGTGGAAACACAGTCTTAACAACGAAAGACTCTGTCCATCTTGATTTCAACTTTCCTAAAAAAAGGTGAAGTCTAGAATTATAGAGTAAGATTTTTTGTCCTTTGACAAAAGTTTTTCTCATGATGAACTTATCATGAAAAACCTTAACCCTATCTTTCATAATCTTTGCATTTTCATACGCCTCGTTCCTTAACTCCTCAAGTTCAGAAATTTATAATTTTCGAAGTGCACTAGTCTTATCTAGATCAAAATTCAGCTGCTTAATTGCCCATAAGGCTCGGTGCTCTAACTCAAAGGAAGGTGGCAAGCCTTTCCAAAGACTAACCCATAAGGAGACATTTCTAAAATCATTTTAAAGGCGGTCCTATATGCCCATAAGGCATCCACCAATTTGGTGGACCAGTCCTTCATGTTTCGATTCACAGTTTTCTCCAAGATAAATTTAACTTGCCTATTAGAGACTTCTACCTACCCACTGGTTTGAGGATAGTAAGGTGTAGATAACTTGTGTGTTATGGCATATTTTCACATAAGAGCTTCAAAAGTTCTATTATAAAAATGTGTACCATTATCACTAATTATGGCACGAGGGGTTCCAAAGAATGAAAAGATGTTTTCTTTCAAGAACTTGACAATAACTTTGTTGACATTTATCTTGCAAGGGATGGCTTCAACCCATTTAGATACGTAATCTACAGCCAACAAGATGTATTGCTGCCCAAATGAATTAGGGAAGGGACCTATAAAATCAATGCCCTAAACATCAAAGAGTTCTACTTTTAGAATTGGGTTTAGGGGTATCATATTCCGTTTAGAAATCCTTCCTATCATTTAGCATCTTGTGCAAGTTTTGCAGAAGTCAAATGCGTCTTTAAACAATATGGGCCAATAGAAGCCACTTTGTAGTACCTTTTCGGCTATTTCGCGGGGACCAAAGTGTCCACCGCAAGCAAATTCGTGACAAAAGGTTAGAACACTTCGAGTTTCCTCTTCGGGAACACATCTCCTAATTATTTGGTCGCTACAATATTTGAAGAGGTAAAGGTCCTCCCATATGAAATACCAAACTTGAGATAAGAACCGGTATCTATCCTGTTTTGACCAACTAGATGGGGTTTGGTTTGTGACTAAGTAATTAACTATGTTGGCAAACCATGGTTCCATAGAGATGACTAAAAGTTGTTCGTCGGAAGGTTCGTTTGGCACACGAGAGAGATGGTCGGCGATGACATTTTCGACACCCTTTTTATCTCAATGTTTGAGATCAAATTCTTGGAGGAGGAGGATCCAACGAATTAGTCGGGCCTTCGCACTCTTTTTGACATTAGGTATCGAAGTGCAGAATGGCCGGTGAATACGTGGTTTTGGTCTCAAGTAGGTATGGGCGGGATTTCTCCAATGCGAACAATACTGCCAAGAATTCTTTCTCAGTTATAGTATAGTTCACTTGGGCATCATTGAGTGTCCTACTTGAATAATAGATCACGCGTTGTTGTTATCTTTGCGTTGTCCTAAGACAGCGCCTATGGCAAAATCGGAGGCATCACACATGATCTTAAAGGGTTTGGACCAGTTCGGAGGTGAGATGATAGGTGCAGAGATAAGTTCCAATTTTAGCTTCTCCCATGCGCTACTACACATGTCATCAAAGATGAAGGACACGTCTTTGGCTAGAAGGTTTGTAAGGGGTCTAGCAATTTTGCTAAAATCCCTAATGAACCTACGGTAAAACCCAGCGTGTCCTTAAAAAGAACGAATGTCTTTCACGCATCGTGGAATTGGGAGTTTGGCTATGATCTCCACCTTCGCCTTATCCACTTTGATCCCTTTCTTATATATCTCATAACCTAGGACAATCCCATGCTTTACCATAAAGTGGAACTTTTCCCAATTTAGGGTCAAGTTCTTTTCGGTGCACCTTTTTAGCTTTAGTTCTAAGTGATGTAGACATTGGTCAAACGAATTTCCATAGACGGAGAAGTCGTCCATGAAGATCTTCAAGAAGCGCTCGACCATGTCAGAGAAAAGGCTTAACATGCAACGTTGGAATGTTGCGGGGGCTAGACGGGTCGATCCATAGGGAAGGATGCGATGGAAGCTTTTCGAAACGATCTTCTCTAAAGTTAGTTTGGAAAAAAGAAAGAGATATTGATTGTGAGAATTGGATTTAATGACACAAAATAATTATAGTTTACTAATCATCTACCACAACCAAAGTATTAGTCTAAAAGAGTGAACATCATATTGAATGAAGAATTATCTACCCTAAGGTTTTGAGTGAGAATCAAGTAAGATGAATAAAAATGTTATAAACCCTAATTAGTGTGCACTATTAAAAATTAAATTATAGTTCATTTTAATTTCAAAGCATAGCATAAGAAAAGTCCCCTTAAAATTATGCTATCAAAATATTTAAATTTGAACCATGAATAATCATTTAAAAAGTGCAACCCAAATTAAGTAAACTAAATTATTGATTCACCTTCAAGAATACCAATTTAATTCTAGGGTTTCTAACAGGCATAGATGCCAATCAGTTCATTTTTTAAGCTAAACTAGGATTGATCGAGAGATTAGCAAAATATAGGTACCTTTAGGCCAAGATAAGTCATTGCAATGGATCTAAGGTAAAACAAGCACTGAAGAGGTAAGTGATTTTTTATATTCTTTTCTTTCTTTTTCCTACTTTAAAAACTATCTTAAAAACCACAAAGATTTTCCCACTTTTATTTTTTATTCTTTTCTTTCTCTTTTTAATTTAGTTTTCCTTTTAACACCAGCACTATCTTTTCTATCTTCTCTTCTTCTAATTTGACACTTTTCTTTATTTAAAAACTAAGAAGAAACGTATTAACTGATTTCTAGTAAACTTAGAAAGGATTACTTAACGCTTTCATGGCAATCCCTCCTTGTGGATCATGACCCACATAGCCACTTCTATAATGATAGTAATGAGGAACTTAGCATAATTTCTAAACTTCTAATTTCTATGTAGGTGTAGCCTCAATTTGCTTTTGCTTTACCGACTCGACCTCTGGGTCCATGGCGAGTCGATGGAAGATGATGGTTAGGTCAATGCCAAGCATGTCGGTGGGAGTCCACGCGAACACATCCAACTTCTTAGAGAGAAATCTTTTTAACTGCGCCTTCTCATTAGCAGAAAACTTTGCCCTGATCCGGAGAGCTCGTTATGGATATTAGGGTCTGTGTGAAACAGTTTGGTATCCTCCTCTGATCTAATATCCAGAGTCTTTGACTCCGGGGAAGAGTCAGAGTTCATGCTTGTCGCCATGTGATTGTTATTGGGCAGTAACCTGCTTATGTTTCTTTCCTATGGGGCAATCTTCATAGGAGATTGCCCTTTTGACCTTTGGCATCCAGCTTGATTTCTTCCTAGGAATCACGATGATGCTCTAGGACATAGTGATTGAGGTTTAACCTACATACAAAAATACAAAATTTCAAAAATACAAAATAGAAGTGCAAGTTTTCAATACTACCTCAATAGCAAGTGGCTATGCGGGTCGTGATCCACAAGAAGGGACTAGCGATGGAAGCTTTTAAGTAAGTTAATTTCTTTTTGAGTTTACAAAAACATGTTAAAAATTTCTTCTCAGTTTTCGAAAAAAACAAAAAGGTTAAGTTAGAAGATGTGAAGAAGATGGTAAAAGAAAAGATGATGATGTTATTGTTGTTGTTGTTTTATTTACAAAAGAAAAGAAAAACACTAAATAAAAAGGAGAATGTTGGCTTTGGAGTAGAATTCTAAACTAAGAATTAAAAGAAAACTAAAAATTCTTACTTACCTCTTACGTGCTCATATACCTTGGATTCGTCGCTACGACTTACATAGTTTTTGAAGGCGATCAAGCATGGCTTGTAGGATCTTTCCCGTTCTCGATCTACACTACGAATTAAAGGGCAAGCTAAACTAACAAAGGAATGGTTGTTCATCACTATAGACCATCAAGAGCACTTGCAATGGCGAAGCAGTCTCTGTTGGCCCAAGGTTACAATCACCCGTTTTTAGTGTGTTTTGATGATTACAAAACATATATAGTTATTTGTACTAATCATGTTTGTTGTTTTAGTGTGTTTCAGGGTTCTAATGAAACTAAAATTTTTCTTTCCTAAAGGAAGGTGTTTTGACTCAAGTCACCTCAATTCGGGCTCAAGTATCAAGCTTGCAAGATCATATGGAGAAGCCCACTTGAAGAACTTGTAGTCCTTTAGAACCAATGTAAGAAATAGTTTGTAAAGTTTGAGTTTTGGAAAATTGGCTCTAGGATACACACACATTTTCAAAATACAAGTTTTTAGTTTTTGGTATTTGTTTTTAAGTTCATGCCTTGATTCTTATACATGATTCCAAAATCCTTACAAAATTGTATATCTTGTTTACACCATGTATAACTATCTTTTACAACATGATACTTAACTTCATATACCTACAAAATTATTTTCAAAAATTTTCAAGTACAAAATTTCTTCCCAGTTTTCTGTTTCAGGCTAAACCGGCCGACCGGACCGGTCGACCAGCGCTTGTATCAGGATGTGCACGCTTGTGCATGTCTGTCGGCCGACCGTCCGGTCGACCGACTGAAAGCAGTTTTGCTCTCGGGTTTTCTGGGTCGACCGCCCGGTCGACCGCCTTCAGAAAACTGTGTTTCTTCTTAGAGGACGGTCGACCGAGCGGTCGACCCGAGCCCAATGGCTCTTTGCCAGCAGGGCGGACGGCTGACCGGACCGGTCGACCGCCAAGCCTGCAGAGCCCCAACGGCTCTTTCCTCTTTGGTGTAATTCTGAAATTTGTTTTTGTAAACTGTTTTTGGCAGACTTTTTCTGAGTTTTTGGAGATCTTTTTCAGATCAAATAAGCTTAAAATAAAAGAGTTTTAACCCTTTCCTCTCCCTATAAATAGAGGAGATGGGTCTCTTGCAAAATACTAAGAAAAATCCTTAAGTTTTTAAAGTTTTAAAAAGAGAAGAAAAGTTTTTAAGCTCTCCATTTTTCCCATTCATTCTTGAGCTTGTTTTCAGTTGTGTTTTCTAGCAAAGATCATTTTACAACTGAGTTTTTCTCACTAACTTCTTAGAGCCAAAATTCTCTACTCAATCTATAAGGAAGTTGTAAAGAGAGAAGTGTTTGTAAAGAGTTTGTGATCCTCTAGAGATCACTTGGCTACTTGTTACTCTTTGTTCATCTTGTGGAGACACCTCTTCGGTAGAGGTTCATGTAAGTGGTGGAGCTCGGTGCTCTGGTCTTCGGTAGACCTTGTAATCGTCCTCGGTGGATAGTGGAAACCCTTCACGGAGGTGAAGGCGGGGAGTAGAGCGGTGGCTCGAACCTCGAAACAAATACTTGTGTTTGCGATTGTCTTTTGCTCTTACTCTCTATTTTTGCTTTACTTTCAATTGCTCTCTATTGCTTATTGTTTCTAGTATTTTATTTCCTCTCTTGTGATATCTTGTGTGCACTTCATCATTCCCTATTATTCATTCATTGATATTTTGTCGATCAAATCTCATACAACAAGATTGCATTGCGTACCTCTAACTCATATCTAGAGGAATCACGAGGAAGGAGTTCAGAACCCTTCACGGGGTATTCGTCTCTTAGTCTTGTTTTGAGAGATCGTTGCATCATTCATTCATACTTATTTTAAAAAGATTGTTAGATTAGCAATTACACCTATTCACCCCCCTCTAGGTGTTTTTCAATTGGTATCAGAGCTTGGACTCTAGGCTCTTGGCTTAACAACCTTAGAGAGATCCTATATTTGCTAATCATTTTATTCATTTCCACTTAGTAAAAATGGCCAATGGAATTAAGACCCCTCCTAAGTTTGATGGACTTAACTTTCCCATATGGAAAGTTAAGATGACCGTTTTCTTGCAATCTCTAGGTAGTCGAGTTGCAAAGGCCGTGACCAAACCCTTTAGTGCACCCCCCGGTGATGAATCCACTTGGTCCGAAATTGAGACTAAGGAGTTTGATGTCAATGCTAGGGCTCACTATGCACTACTTCAAGCCCTCAATGATGATGACATTTCTAGGGTAATCCATTGCAAATCCGCATTTGAGATTTGGACACACTTGCTAGTAACACATGAGGGGACCTCACAAGTGAAGAGGGCTAAGATTGACCTTCTTCGGTCCCAATATGAGAACTTTTTCATGCAAGAAAATGAAACCATAGATGATATGGTTACAAGATTTACCAAGATTACTAATGGACTTTCTTCTCTAGGTGATGCTATTGACAATGACCAAAGAGTAAGAAAGATCATCTGGGCTCTTCCACCTTCTTGGAAGTAAAAGCTACTACCTTGAAGGAACTCAACGACAAGGAGGAGATGGAGCTTATAGGTCTCATTGGGAACCTCAAAACCCATGAGATGGAGAGAAAAGCAAGGGAAGAAATGGCTCCCTCCAAGAAGAAAGCCATAGCCTTCAAAAGTCAATCATCATACTCCGACGAAGATGATGAAGAAGAAGATGACGAAGAGCTCTTACTTCTTGTCAAGAATGTTCGGAGGATGTATAACAAGGCTAAGTTCCAAGGTAGAAAGAGATGGCAAGGAGGTAAAGAAGAAAGGAAGATTATTTGCTTCAATTGCCAAAGGCCGGGACACATAGTGGCAGAATGTCCGGACAAAGTGAAGCCCTCCACCTCCAAGAAGCCTTATAAGAAGAAAGCTTTGAAGGCCACATGGGATTCCGAGAGCGAATCCGAGGAGGAGGTTGACACCGCAAACATGTGCTTCATGGCTAATGAAGGCACAAGCAAGGTAACCCCTAACACTTCTTCTATTAATGATGAACTTTCCATGGATGAGTTAGGAGAAGCTTTTGTAGAATTATCACATAATTATGATTTTCTAAAGAAAAAGTATTTAAAAACGAAAAAGGAAAATGAGTCTCTTAATCATCAAGTTTTTACTCTTTCCAAAGAAAAAGATGAATTACTTTCTACTCTAGTTTCCACCAAAAAGATTTTGACAACTACAAGATTTCATGCAAAGGTAAGTTTCCACAAGTTGATAAAAATGAAATAACCATGCTAAAAGAGAAAATTAATTCTTTAGGAGTAGTTTTGAAAAAGTGTGAATTTGACAAGAATAGACTTGAGGCTATGTTTCCTAAGAAACAAGCCCCTAAGAAACATGCCTTTCATGCTCATGCTCATGTACATACCACACAACCTATACGTCATGCCAAACCCCCAAAACTGAAAAACACCTAGAGGGGGGGTGAATAGGTGTGAATGCTAATCTAGGAAACTAAATGCAAACTAAGTGCGCTAAATGCGGAAGCTAATGCAAATCTTGCAACACACTTAATACAATCCAACAAGTGTAGCCGAATTCCCCTTGCGAGGGTCTGGACTAACTCCTCTTGATCCCCCTTGAAATGGGTTGAGGTACTATGTGAAGCTCTTGTTGGATGAGTATAAGTTAGGCACACACACACAAGCAATCCAAGCAATATAAAATACACACAATCAAGCCAAGCATATAAGAATGAATAGCAATATGAATAAATGCAAGGCGATATGAAATATGCACAACACAAGCAAATATGATATGATATGAATACGATGCTTTGCACAAATATAAGAGAGAGAGTTAGAGAGACAATGGATCAATACGCAAACGCCAAGATTTGTTTCGAGGTTCGAGCACCTTGCTCTACATCCCCGCCTACACCACCGTGTAGGATTTCCACTATCTCAACTCCCACCGAGGGAACCTCTACCGAAGAGGATTTCTTACAACACTAGGAGTACCAAACTCCTCTCTCAACAACAACCTCCTCACAACCGAGGGGTTAGGCCCGTAGCCAATACAACAACCAATCCACACACCTCTACCGAAGAGGCTCACAACCAAACACAATCACCTCTACCTAAGAGGGATCCAAACCAACAACCCAATACAACAATCTCCACCTCTACCAAAGAGGGAGCAACTCAAGAAATCAAGCGTTTACAACAAGTGGTATATTTCAACCACAAACCTCTTTCCTTTTTCTTTTCTACAAAAACAAGATCCTAAATAGTTTAGGATAGAAGATAGCTCAAGTGTGGAATCAAAGTGTTTTGGAAACAAGCAACAAAGAAAAACTACTTGGGAAATCTCTTGTATATGATAGAAAATGAAATACCAAATCAAAATCCCAAAACCTAGTTTTCTTTGATTTTCCAAAAACCCAAAACAAATAAAGATGAGAAGTTTTTGCACTTAAAAACTCTTTTTAAAACTCTTTTAAACACTTCAGAAAACTGAAAATTTTTCTCTTAGAAAACTTGGCTAAAATCCCCAAAGAGATGGGGTTTATATAGCCCCTATACAAAACTAGCCGTTAGGCTGAGTTGGCAGTCTGACAGACTGCCGGTCGACCGGTCCGGTCGACCGCCAACGGTCAGAAATGTGACCGTTGGGCAACAGCGGTCGACCGGCCCGGTCGACCGAAACAAACCGAGAGCAGAGCTCTCATACCCGGTCGACCGGCTCGGTCGACCGTCCACTGTGCCTAACAGACGTGCACGTCTGTGCACGTCGGTCGACCGGATCGGTCGACCGGCCCTTGGTGCGGTCGACCGTCCCGGTCGGCCGACCAGCCTGTCAGCACAAAACTAGGTCAGAAAAATTTGGAAAAATATTTTCTAAAAAATCTTTTATCTCTTTTAAAAATACCATAAAAATTGTTTTATCATTTTATGTTGAAACATAAGCATGTGATAAAAATTTCAAGACAATATATCAACATATCAATTCATTTTTGTGTCTTGCCAATTTTATCAAAAACAAAACTTTGTATTTTGTCAAACTTGATTTTTCCAAAACATGAATAGGGATATCAAAAATAAGTTTGTTTACCAAGTTAAAACATGTATGTATAAATAGAAAACATCTACTATACATATAACATATGTAAACTTGTTTTGATCAACTATTCATAAAAACCAAATATCAAATCATAAAACGTGTGTGTTTTGTGTTCACTTGAGCATATCAACTAAACTAAGCTTTACAAATGGATCTAAAAACTCTATCTAAACTAGGATACCTAAGTCTTCTTGACGATCATCATCTTCAAGTAGACTTGCTCCATAACTCCATCCATGGGCTAGACAAAGTGTGAACTTGAAGCTTTGGCCCTGGAATCACCATGAATAGCTTCTAAACTCCTTGTTGAAGCTAATCACCAACTAATATCCTGTTAATGATCTGAAACTTAGAAACACAAGAATATTAGTAAACATAACTTCATGAGTTGATCATCATCAAAACTAGAGTGGAAGGCCATTGGGCCAACAATCTCCCCCTTTTTGATGATGACAAAACTCATGGAGTTATATATGCATGGATTAAAGATAAGCTTCAAGGAAGCTCCCCCTTAACTCATGCATAGGGATAAACAATAAATATATGCAATGAATATTAAACATGAAACATGCATATGCATAAACAATAAATGGTTCTAGATCTCAAATGGAATATTCAAAACAAAATAAGCTCTAGATACCAATTACAAAGCAAACTCTATATATCAATTAAACTTAATATTCTTGAGATTAAAACATAATATATGCATATAAAACATAAGCATGCATATAAAACACAAATACTTCTCCCCCTTTTTGTCAATCATCAACAAAGGGGTAATCAAAACCATAAATAAAACGAGGGGTAAAAATCTTTCTTCCCCCTGTTTTGTCAATCAAAACAATGCAAACAATTTTCTCCCCCTTTTTGTCTAAAACAAAAAAATAATAAGGGGTGACTACAAACATGATATCAATTAAAAATATGTCAATGAAGTATCTTCATACCAATAAACAAGGATCAATATATGTTATATGCTATATACATTCATGAAGAGGAAGACGCTAAGTTAGCTTCCCTACACATATGCATTACATGAAGAAGGGAGGAAAGCCCCAATTCACATAACACATATTATGTAATGCATAAGAGGAGATGTGAAGCTCCCCCTACACACGTATATCATATAAAGAAGAGTTGTCAAGCTCCTCAATTTATAATATACTCAACATGAATCTATATGTAAGAGAGATGTTAAGCTCTCCTTGCATATAGGAAATACAAATCAAAACTTTGAATATTTTCTTTAAACAAAATTTTGAAAATACCAATTGTAATTAAACATAAGTCTTGAATTCTTAAACATGAATCTTGAAACCAAAACAAATTTTGAATTTCTTAAATATGATACCAATTGTAAGAATTGTTCATTTTA
The DNA here is from genome assembly GCA_038442645.1 of Agave tequilana. Lineage (NCBI taxonomy): Eukaryota > Viridiplantae > Streptophyta > Magnoliopsida > Asparagales > Asparagaceae > Agave > Agave tequilana. The sequence goes on along the minus strand of JAVJIF010032966.1, from coordinate 126,700 downwards.
AAACATATAAACAACTTTTAATCATAAAGTGTGGGAGTACAAATACCAATTGAAATACAAAATCATATTTTCTCCCCTTTATGAAATACAAACTAAAGTCATGCATAGTCTTGATAACAATTTAAAAGTAATCAATTTAAACAAAATTGAAACTCAAGCACTAGCATAAACACAAACATATATATGTATGAAAGATAGATACCAATAGAAATTGATATACTTGGAATTTAAAGCATACATACATACAAAACATATATGAGTATACAAGAAGATCAATATGATACCAATTGAAAGAGTTCAATGATACCAATTGACATAACAATAAGTTCAAGTGTATACATCATATTTTCTACCACCCAATCATAATTCAAGTTTTAAAGATTTTCAATTTAGGGCATACATGAACATGATCTCCCATCCTACCGCCCTTGGAAGGTAGGGGTTTTCAAAGATAGATTTGAAAATGTAGTTTTGTTTGAAAATCACTACCAAAATGAAGAACACCGCAACTAGTTAAATGGAAAACTTGTTAACTAGCACGAAATCCTTCAAGCAAGGAATAAAACAAAATTGAAATTCACATGATAATCATCACTCTAACCAATAAAGCATAACTCATGAGAAACAAAACATGAGCAATAGATATGAGTGTACAAATAATATGTGAAGATCATAATCATGAAAAATATTTCATTAAGCTCAATTATTCCTTAAAACATAATTCCATCAAAAACATGAAAAATCATATAAAACTACTTATTTAATCTTCAAGGCATATGTATGTCTAATACAAGCTAAAATATACATACATATCCAAAACTCAACGAGTCCACTAAATGAATATTCATGAAGGCACGTGGCTCAAAAAAAGATGTATATGTATAAGATTAGTTTGAACTAGATGGACATATACATGAGGTTAAACATAAATACATGAAACATGAAAAACGAAATTTTCATCACAACAAATTTCATTTCAAGGTATATGTATGAATTGTCAAACATGAAGTATACATACACATCCCTAAACACAATTGAGTCCAAATATAGATTTGCATGAAAGGCAAATGACTCAAGGGGTATACATGTATATCTTAAAGTTTGGCAATACAAACATATACATGAGGTGAAACACACAATCATAAAACAAATTCAAAAATGGAATACAAGTTTGAAATGTATGAATCATCAAAACTAGACTATACTAGCACATCTAATGGGTTCAAATAAGCAATCAAGCCCAAACATATATAGATTTATTTGTGGCCCACTATATGTACAAGTATAATTCCTAGTCTTAATGAAAACTAACATCTAAACATATATTCAAAACATGAAGCATCAAAACAAAATAAATCATCATGATAAAACTAAAACATGATTATTATGTAAATTCACATGTATTAGATTCATGATGTACCTTATAGCTTAAACTAAAGTGAGAACACTAAGTATGATTCAAATAAGCATGTGTGTCTCAAATACTATATATGTATGTCAAGGATCTAATAAACATGGAATGAACACACTAATCTATAGACATCAAAAACATGCTATAATCAAAGATGAAATATAAAGCATGTAAACAAATAATAAGGAGTTAGGAATTGTTACCAAAACCTAGAAGGCAACCTCCTTGTCTCCAAAACTTGGTGGTCCTCTCCACCATCTCTTCCCTCGAAAGTGATGCATCCAATTTGATTTCTATGAAGTCCGGAACACATCCACTCCAAGGTGTCATCACTCTCACGTCATGTGAGAGCCCACACCTACATCAAAAATAATAGGAGGGGTGGTCTTTGGTACCCATCTCTTATTGGGTCCATGAGGGTTAGTCTCATTTCTAACCCAAACAAATTTCTTTGCTAAATTCTCAACATGTAAACGATCATAGCAAAATTTAGCAAGATGGCCTTTTCGGCCGCAATGTGTACATGTGTACACATGAGCATACGTGTGATGGTGTCCGTGTGAAGCATGTGTATGCCGTGATGGGTGTGCATGCATAAAAGTTGGAACTTGTTTCTTTCGAACCAAGGATTCCAAGCGAGTGTGGTTCATGGCACATTGGCTCATAGTGGAGCCCAAACAATCTACCTTCTTCTTAAGCATGGATATATCATTATTAATCTTAGAAGAAGAGGTACATGCATTAGGTAGACTAGATGAAGAAGCTACACTAGCATGGCAAACATGTGCATCAATTTTATTTTGCAAAACAATATTCTTATCTAAACAAACATTCAACTCATTTGAAATAGAAATGATTTTGTTTTTCAAAGCAACATTCTCTTTTAAAACAAAATCAACTTTAGAAGACAAAATTTCATTTTTCTTCAAAAGAGTTTCACAATCATTTTTAGGCTTTAAAAATTCATTTTCTTTAAGTGCAAGTTCCAATTGAGATCTCAATGAATCCCTTTCATTATAGACCTCAACCTTCTCTTGTAAAACATTGTTAAGTCTAGCATGCAAACTCTTATTTTCTTGTTCAATTCCTAGACTTTTCTTTTTCAACAAGTTATATTTTTCTATTAGTTTTTCACAAACAATAGAAAGTTCTTCATTTAAGACATGGGGATCAATATGATCATTTGAAGAACTAGCATCATCATCACTATCTAATGGAGTTTCCGAGTATACCTCAAGGGAGTCATTCCCTTGGACCATGAAGCATTGAGAGTTGGATTCTCCACTAGATTCCTCTTCTTAGATTTGCAATTGAAGCTTGGAGGTGTTGGTGGTTGTTGTCAACTTGTTCCACACTGCAAAAGCGGAATCAAGATTAGAAACACACATAAGATAATCTTTAGGTAATGTGCTTCTAATAGCCTCTAGGGCTAGTGCATTGGCCCCTATATGATTGCAATCACCAAGATAATATCTCTTGGTGGCCGCAAGGAAAACATGCAAACCTAGGGTCTTTAGGTACATGGACATCCTATACTTCCAAACATCAATGTTGGAAGGGTCAAAGCTAGGTGGGGTCATGAAGTCCATGGCAAACAATATGAGTGTGCAAACAATCAAATGCAAATGTAGATTAGCAAGCAAATGGATCACTCCTAGGATGTTAAGCCTAAGTATCAGGAGCACTAGCTCTGATACCAATTGAAAAACACCTAGAGGGGGGGTGAATAGGTGTGAATGCTAATCTAGGAAACTAAATGCAAACTAAGTGCGCTAAATGCGGAAGCTAATGCAAATCTTGCAACACACTTAATACAATCCAACAAGTGTAGCCGAATTCCCCTTGCGAGGCTCTGGACTAACTCCTCTTGATTCCCCTTGAAATGGGTTGAGGTGCTATGTGAAGCTCTTGTTGGATGAGTATAAGTTAGGCACACACACACAAGCAATCCAAGCAATATAAAATACAGACAATCAAGCCAAGCATATAAGAATGAATAGCAATATGAATAAATGCAAGGCGATATGAAATATGCACAACACAAGCAAATATGATATGATATGAATATGATGCTTTGCACAAATATAAGAGAGAGAGTTAGAGAGACAATGGATCAATACGCAAACACCAAGATTTGTTTCGAGGTTCGAGCACCTTGCTCTACATCCCCGCCTACACCACCGTGTAGGATTTCCACTATCTCAACTCCCACCGAGGGAACCTCTACCGAAGAGGATTTCTTACAACACTAGGAGTACCAAACTCCTCTCTCAACAACAACCTCCTCACAACCGAGGGGTTAGGCCCGTAGCCAATACAACAACCAATCCACACACCTCTACCGAAGAGGCTCACAACCAAACACAATCACCTCCTAAGAGGGATCCAAACCAACAACCCAATACAACAATCTCCACCTCTACCAAAGAGGGAGCAACTCAAGAAATCAAGGGTTTACAACAAGTGGTATATTTCAACCACAAACCTCTTTCCTTTTTCTTTTCTACAAAAACAAGATCCTAAATAGTTTAGGATAGAAGATAGCTCAAGTGTGGAATCAAAGTGTTTTTGGAACAAGCAACAAAGAAAAAACTACTTGGGAAATCTCTTGTATATGATAGAAAATGAAATACTAAATCAAAATCCCAAAACTTAGTTTTCTTTGATTTTCCAAAAACCCAAACAAATAAAGATGAGAAGTTTTTGCACTTAAAAACTCTTTTTAAAACTCTTTTAAACACTTCAGAAAACTGAAAATTTTTCTCTTAGAAAACTTGGCTAAAATCCCCAAAGAGATGGGGTTTATATAGCCCCTATACAAAACTAGCCGTTAGGCTGAGTTGGCAGTCTGACAGACTGCCGGTCGACCGGTCCGGTCGACCGCCAACGGTCAGAAATGTGACCGTTGGGCAACAGCGGTCGACCGGCCCGGTCGACCGAAACAAACCGAGAGCAGAGCTCTCATACCCGGTCGACCGGCCACTGTGCCTAACAGACGTGCACGTCTGTGCACGTCGGTCGACCGGATCGGTCGACCGGCCCTTGGTGCGGTCGACCGTCCCGGTCGGCCGACCAGCCTGTCAGCACAAAACTAGGTCAGAAAAATTTGGAAAAATATTTTCTAAAAAATCTTTTATCTCTTTTAAAAATACCATAAAAATTGTTTTATCATTTTATGTTGAAACATAAGCATGTGATAAAAATTTCAAGACAATATATCAACATATCAATTCATTTTTGTGTCTTGCCAATTTTATCAAAAACAAAACTTTGTATTTTGTCAAACTTGATTTTTCCAAAACATGAATAGGGATATCAAAAATAAGTTTGTTTACCAAGTTAAAGCATGTATGTATAAATAGAAAACATCTACTATACATATAACATATGTAAACTTGTTTTGATCAACTATTCATAAAAACCAAATATCAAATCATAAAACGTGTGTGTTTTGTGTTCACTTGAGCATATCAACTAAACTAAGCTTTACAAATGGATCTAAAAACTCTATCTAAACTAGGATACCTAAGTCTTCTTGACGATCATCATCTTCAAGTAGACTTGCTCCATAACTCCATCCATGGGCTAGACAAAGTGTGAACTTGAAGCTTTGGCCCTGGAATCACCATGAATAGCTTCTAAACTCCTTGTTGAAGCTAATCACCAACTAATATCCTGTTAATGATCTGAAACTTAGAAACACAAGAATATTAGTAAACATAACTTCATGAGTTGATCATCATCAAAACTAGAGTGGAAGGCCATTGGGCCAACAAAACATGCTCACCCCACACACACACACCATGCATTCATGTATGGGAAAGTGTTTTCATGTACTTATTGTGGCCGGAAAGGTCATTTGGTTAAGTTTTGTTATGATAGACTAAATGCATCTCATCACAATGTTTGGGTTCGCAACACTAACTTTCAAGGACCCAAGAAAATTTGGGTACCAAAGTCAACAATTTTGCTAAATGATGTAGGTATCTTCCAAGGCTCAAAGACGTAGAGGGTTGTGGTATCTTGATAGTGGTTGATCAAGGCACATGACTTGGGACATCAACAACTTTGCAACCCTATCAAGATACCATGAAGGTGGCACTGTCACCTTCGGAGATGATGCCAAGGGTAAAATCATCAGTATTGGTAATGTTAAACTTGGTACATCCCCCTTAATTGAGAATGTTGTTTTAGTTGATGGCCTCAAGCATAATCTCTTGAGTGTTAGTCAACTTTCTGATAAAGGTTTTGATGTTATTTTTGATAATGTAGTTTGTAAAGTAATTGATAGAATATCTAATACTTGTGTGTTTTCCGGTTTTCGTGAAAATAATGTTTATCTGATTGATATGTCTAATATGTCTTGTAATATTACTTGTTTAAAAGCCCTAGATGATGACTCTTGGTTGTGGCATAGAAGATTAGGCCACATTTCGTTTGACCATATATCTAGGTTAAACACAAAGGAAATGGTGAAAGGTATTCCTTATTTGAATTTTGAAAAGGACCGAGTTTGTGACGCATGTCAATTTGGGAAACAAACTAAGTCTTCTTTCAAGTCAATTAAGGATATCATGACGTCACGTCCTTTGGAGTTGATCCATAGGGATTTATTTGGTCCTACTCAAACCAAAAGTTTAAGTGGAATCGGTTTGCATTTGTTTTAGTTGATGACTTTTCACGTTTTACTTGGGTTTTCTTTCTTGAACACAAAAATCAAGCCTTTTCACATTTTCAAGCCTTTAAGAAAAGAGTTGAAAAGGAAAAAGATACTTCAATTTTAAGAATAAGAAGTGATAGAGGAGGTGAATTCATTAACCTACCCTTTACCACTTTTTGTGAAGAACATGGAATAAAGCATGAATTATCTTGTCCTAGAACTCCACAACAAAATGGAGTAGTTGAACGGAAAAATAGAACATTACAAGAGATGGCTAGGACAATGCTTAGTGAATATGGTTTATCACATTATTTGTGGGCCGAGGCCGTTAATACATCATGCTATATATCAAATCGTGTTTTCTTGTGTAAAAATACTTCAAAAACTTCTTTTGAAATGTACTTTTCTAGAAAACCAAATGTTTCATACTTTAAGGTTTTTGGATGCAAATGTTTTGTTTTAAATACAAAGATAATTTAGGAAATTTTGATGCTAAAGCTTATGAGGCAATTTTTGTGGGTTATTCTAATACTAGTAAGGCTTATAGAATCTTCAATAGATCATCTTTGACTATTGAGGAATCTATACATGTTAAGTTTGAAGAATCTAATTTGTTTGTTAAGAATGTTGTAGAAATAGATGCATTGAATAAAAACTTAGAGAAAGTTACCTTAGAGGATACACCTACTATGGGAGACAAGCCAAAGGATGATGAAGGAAGTGAAGCTAAAGTAGAAGAGGCACAAGGAAATGAAAATCAAACAAATGAACTAGAGCCTACTCAACAACTTCCAAAGGATTGGAGATACAATCCACATTATCCCAAGGACCTTGTTATAAGTGAAGTATCAAAAGGGGTAACCACTCGCTCTAAACTTCATGATTTTTGTGGTCATTATGCATTTATTTCCCATGTTGAACCCAAGAACGTCCTCGAAGCCGAGGCCGATTCATATTGGTTGCTTGCCATGCAAGAGGAGCTCAATCAATTTGAGCGCAACCAAGTTTGGCACCTTGTTCTTAGGCCCCACGATAGACCAACAATTGGTACTAAGTGGATCTTTAAGAATAAGTTGGATGAATCGGGTAACATAGTTAGAAATAAGACTAGGTTAGTTGCCCAAGGTTACACTCAAATCGAAGGAATCGATTTTGAAGAAACCTTTGCACCCGTAGCACGGCTTGAGGCCATACGGATGACACTAGCATTTGCCTCATATAAAGATTTTAAATTGTTTCAAATGGATGTTAAAAGTGCTTTTCTAAATGGTTTTATTGAAGAGGAGGTGTATGTTGAACAACCCCCCGGGTTTGTGAAAAACACCTAGAGGGGGGGTGAATAGGTGTGAATGCTAATCTAATGATCTTTTTAAACTTTAATAAAATTAGTGATGCAACGATCTCTCAAAACACGACTAAGAGCCGAATACCCCTTGCGAGGTTCTGAACTCCTTCCTCCCAATTCCCCTAGATATGGGTTAGAGGTGCGCAATGCAACCGTGTTGTATGAGATATGATCGAACAAGTAAAGGATGAGATGCTATGATGAAATACACACAAGCAATATAGCAAGTAAAGTGAACAAGACAAGATTGCACAAGTAGAGGATTAGTTCTCAAGCAAATAATTCAGATAATATAAGGCAAGAGAAATTGAAAGCAAGAATAACGCAAAGGCAATCACAAACAAGATGATTTGTTTCGAGGTTCGAGCACACTTGCTCTAGTCCCCGCCTTCACCTCCGTGAAGGGTTTCCACTATCCACCGAGGATGCCTTTACAATTTGGTCTACCGAAGACCGAGCACTGAGCTCCACCAAGTACAAAGGACCTCTACCGAAGAGGTTGCTCCACAAGGAAAGGATAACAAGAACAAAGTGATCACAACAAGATCACTACACTCTTTCTCAATCTCTTTTACAAACACTCTCACTTCAATTACAACTTCACTATAGAATGAGTATAGGATTTTTGGCTCTATGAAGTGTGGTGAGAAAAACTTCAGTTGTAGAGTGATATTAGCAATCAAACACAACTGAAAAACTAGCTCAAAAAGAATTGAAATGAAAGCTCTAAACTCTTTTCTTTTCTCTTTTGAAAACAATGCAAACTTGAGGATTTTTCTAAGTGATATGCAAGAGAGACTTCTCCTCTATTTATAGGCTTAGAAATAGGTTAAAAACATTTCTCTGAAAAAGCTCCCCAACAAATCTCCAAAAATCTGTTAAAGCTGAAAAAGAAACAGATTTTTCAGAACTGCCCAAAGAGGAAAGAGCCGTTGCCTTGTTGCAGGCTTGGCGGTCGACCGGTCCGGTCGACCGCCAGCCCTGCTGGAAAGAGCCGTTGGCTCTCGGTCGACCGGTCCGGTCGACCGACCCAAAAGGAGGAAACACAGTTTCCTTCTTCTGGTCGACCGGTCCGGTCGACCGAAATATCCCGAGAGCAATCTGCTCTCCGTCGGTCGACCGGTCCGGTCGACCGACGGACATGCACAAACAGTGCATGTCCAGACACATCGCCGGTCGACCGGGCCGGTCGACCGATGTTGCCTGAAACTGAAAAACTGGGCTGTTTTGAAGATGGAATTTTTGTAAAAATATTTTAATAATACCAATAGCTAAGTATTATGCAGAAAATAGTTTATACACATGTTTTAAACAAGTTTTTCAGGATATAAAGATTTGGTACATGTATATATAAACTAAGGCATAAAACTTAGAAATAACCATTTTCAAAACATAGGAAATATATGAAACAAGTGTGTGTGCAAATCCTAGAGCCAAATTTCCTATATTCAAACTGTAACATTCTAAACTTACAAACTTCTAAAAGACTTCAAAGCAATGCTTCAAGATGGGCTATCTTCACTTGATCTTCAATTTTGCATCTTGAGCCCAATTGGAGTTGACTTGAGTCCAAAACCTTGTATTTGTGAGAGAAGACTTCTAGTATGAATAGAAATCTGAAAACACACTTAAACAACAAATGTTATTAGTACAAATAACTAATATGTTTTGTAATTATCAAAATACACTAAATAAGGGTGATTGTAACCTTGGGCCAACAATCTCCCCCTTTTTGATGATGACAAAACATATAAGTTATTGAAACAAATAAAGGAGGAAAAGCTTGGAAAACTCCCCCTCAAACAATGCCATGTATTTATCATGAATATGAAAAGCTATGTAAGCATACATAAAGCATTTAACAAGCACAATAGTTTTTGTCCAAAAACTCAAATAAACACAAACTTTCTTTTTCTTCATGAAATGAAACTCAAATAGTATCAAACTTAAAAAGGTTAAACTTAAACACTTATTTTCCAAATATCAACAAACTTATTCTCCCCCTTTTTGTCATACATCAAAAAGGTTTAAAAAAACAATTGAAAAACAATTTTTAATTTTAAGAATCCATAATACAAACATTCAACTCACCACAAATAAATGAAAATCTAGCATAGTCTAAAGGTTTAGTAAAAATATCGGCAAGTTGAAAATCGGTAGAAACATAATCAATATCAATATCACCTTTCTCATAATGATCTCTAAGAAAGTGATACCTAATGTCAATGTGTTTGGTTTTACTATGTTGATTTGCATTCTTTGTCATGTGAATAGTACTAGTATTATCACAAAATATTTTAACATGATCAAAGTGTAAATCATAGTCAAGGAGAGTATGTTTCATCCAAAGAACTTGTGCACAACAACCCTCCGGCTGCAACATACTCCGCCTCGGCGGTTGATAGGGCTACCGAATTTTGCTTTTTGGAAGACCAAGATACAAGATAATTACCTAAGAATTGACATGTTCCACTTGTGCTCTTCCTATCTACCCTACAACCCGCATAGTCGGCATCCGAAAAACTAGTCATAGAAAATTGGCCGGTTTTCAGATACCACAAACCCATTTCAATGGTGCCCTTAAGGTATCTAATTATGCGTTTAACCGCTATTATGTGAGACTCTTTAGGACAAGATTGAAAACGTGCACAAAGACAAACGGAAAACATAATATCCGGCCTACTAGCCGTTAAATAAAGCAAACTACCAATCATACTTCTATAAAGTTTAATGTCTACACTTTTACCTTGTTCATCCTTGTCAAGCTTTGTAGTTGTTGCCATGGGAGTTTTGCTTACTTTCGATCCTTCAAGCCCAAACCTTTTGATTAGTTCCTTTGTGTACTTGGCTTGATTGATGAAGATCCCATCCTTCTTTTGCTTGATTTGGAGTCCAAGGAAATAGTTGAGTTCACCCATCATAGACATTTCGAATTCATCCTTCATGCATGATTCAAAAGCTTGGCAAAGAGATTCATTAGTAGAACCAAAAATAATATCATCCACATAAATTTGTACAATAAGAATATCTTTTTCTACATGTTTTGTAAACAAGGTTGTATCAATTTTACCTTTCTTAAAACCATTTGAAGTCAAAAATGAAGAAAGTCTTTCATACCAAGCCCTAGGGGCTTGTTTTAAACCATAAAGAGCTTTATCTAATTTAAAAACAAAATCCGGATGTGTAGGATCAACAAACCCGGGGGGTTGTTCAACATACACCTCCTCTTCAATAAATCCATTTAGAAAAGCACTTTTAACATCCATTTGAAATAATTTGAAATCTTTATATGAGGCAAATGCTAGTGTCATCCGTATGGCTTCAAGCCGTGCTACGGGTGCAAAGGTTTCTTCAAAATCGATCCCTTCGATTTGAGTGTAACCTTGGGCAACTAACCTAGCCTTGTTTCTAACTACATTACCCGATTCATCCAACTTATTCTTAAAGATCCACTTAGTACCAATTGTTGGTCTATCGTGGGGCCTAGGAACAAGGTGCCAAACTTGGTTGCGCTCAAATTGATTGAGCTCCTCTTGCATGGCTAGCAACCAATATGAATCGGCCTCGGCTTCGAGGACATTTTTGGGTTCAATATGAGAAATGAATGCATAGTTACCACAATAGTCATGAAGTCTAGAGCGAGTAGTTACCCCTTTTGATACTTCACCTATGACGAGGTCCTTGGGATGATGTGGATTGTATCTCCAATCCTTTGGTAGTGGTTGAGTAGGCTCCACCTCATGTGTTTGATGTTCATTTCCTTGTGCCTCTTTCACTTTAGCTTTGCTTCCTTCATCATCCTTTGGTTTGTCTCCCATAGTAGAAGCATCCTCCAAGGTCACTTTCTCCAAACCTTCATCCAATGCATCTATTTCTACAACATTCTTAACAAACTTGTTAGATTCCTCAAACTTAACATGAATAGACTCTTCAATAGTCAATGATGATCTAATGAAAACTCTATAAGCCTTACTAGTATTTGAGTAACCTACAAAATAGCCTCATAAGATTTAGGATCAAATTTTCCTAAATTATCTTTTGTATTTAAAACAAAACATTTGCATCCAAAAACTTTAAAATAGGAAACATTAGGTTTTCTAGAAAAATACATTTCAAAAGAAGTTTTAGTAGTATTTTTGCACAAGAAAACACGATTTGATATATAGCATGATGTATTTACGGCCTCGGCCTACAAATAATGTGGTAGACCATATTCACTTAGCATTGTCCTAGCCATCTCTTGTAATGTTCTATTTTTCTGTTCAACTACTCCATTTTGTTGTGGAGTTCTAGGACAAGAAAGTTCATGCTTTATTCCATGTTCATCACAAAAAGTGGTAAAGGGTTGGTTAATGAATTCACCTCCTCTATCACTTCTTATTCTCAAAATCAAAACATCTTTTCTTTTTCAACTCTTTTCTTAAAAGTTTGAAATACGAAAATGCTTGGCTTTTATGTTCAAGAAAGAAAACCCAAGTAAACCTTGAAAAATCATCAACTAAAACATAAGCAAATCTATTCCCACTTAGACTTTTAGATTGTGTAGGGCCAAATAGATCCATATGGATTAACTCCAAAGGACGTGATGTCATGATATCCTTAATTGACTTGAAAGAAGACTTAGTTTGTTTCCCAAATTGACATGCGTCACAAACTCGGTCCTTTTCAAAATTCAAGCAAGGAATACCTTTCACCATTTCCTTTGTGTTTAACCTAGAAATGTGATCAAAAGAAATATGCCCTAATCTCCTATGCCACAACCAAGAGTCATCATCGAGGGCTTTCAAACAAGTAATATTACAAGACATATTTAACATATCCATCATATAAACATTACTTTCACGAAAACCGGAAAATACACAAACATTAGAAATTCTATCAATTACTTTACAAGAAACATTATCAAAAACAATATCAAAACCTTTATCACAAAGTTGACTAACACTCAAGAGATTATGCTTGAGGCCATCAACTAAAACTACATTTTCAATTAAAGGAGAGGTGCCAAGTTTTACATTACCAATACCGATGATTTTACCCTTGGCGTTATCTCCGAAGGTGACGGTGCCACCTTCATGATATCTTGATAGGGTTGCAAAGTTGTTGATGTCCCAAGTCATGTGCCTTGAGCAACCGCTATCAAGATACCACAATCCTCTACGTCGTTGGGATTTGGAAAGTACCTTGCTTGTGCCTTCATTAGCCATGAAGTACATGTTGGCGGTGTCTATTTCTTCCTCGGATTCGGTCTCCGAATCCCAAGTTGCCTTCATAGCCTTCTTCTTGTAAGGCTTCTTTGAAGTGGAGGGCTTAGCTTTGTCCGGACACTCCGCAACAATGTGTCCCGGTCTTTGGCAATTGAAGCATATGATCTTTCTTTCTTCTTTGCCTCCTTGCCATCTCCTTCTCCCTTGGAACTTCGCCTTGTTGTACATCCTCCGAACATTTTTGACTAGAAGTGAGAGCTCTTCGTCATCTTCTTCTTCATCATCTTCGTCGGAGTGTGATGATTGACACTTGAAGGTAATAGTCTTCTTCTTGGTAGGAGCCATGTCCTCCCTTGCTTTCCTTTCCATCTCATGGGTTTTAAGGTTCCCAATGAGACCTATAAGCTCCATCTCTTCATTGTCGTTGAGTTCCTTCAAGGTTGTTGCTTTAACTTCCCATGAAGGAGGAAGAGCCCGGATGATCTTCCTTACTCTTTGATCATTGTTGATATCTTCACCTAAAGAAGAGAGTCCATTAGTAATCTTGGTAAATCTTGTAACCATATCATCTATGGTTTCATTTTCTTGCATGCTAAATGTTTCATATTGAGACCGAAGAAGGTCAATCTTAGCCTTCTTTACTTGTGAGGTCCCCTCATGAGTGACTATCAAGTGTGACCAAATCTCAAATGCGGACTTGCAATGTATAACCCTAGCTATGTCATCATCATTTAGGGCTTGAAGAAGTGCATAGTGAGCTTTGGCATTGGCATCGAATTCCTTAGTCTCTATTTCGGACCAAGTGGATTCGTCACCCGGGGGTACACTAAAGGACTTAGTCACGGCTTTTGCAACTCGGCTACCTAGAGATTGCAAAAACACGGTCATCTTAACTTTCCATATGGGAAAGTTAAGTCCATCAAACTTAGGAGGGGTCTTAATTCCATCGGCCATTTTTACTATATGAATGTGAATGAAATGATTAGCAAATTAGGATCTTCTCTAAGGTGGTTAAACCAAATCCTAGAGTCCAAGCTCTGATACCAATTGAAAAACACCTAGAGGGGGGGTGAATAGGTGTGAATGCTAATCTAATGATCTTTTTAAACTTTAATAAAATGAGTGATGCAACGATCTCTCAAAACACGACTAAGAGCCGAATACCCCTTGCGAGGTTCTGAACTCCTTCCTCCCAATTCCCCTAGATATGGGTTAGAGGTGCGCAATGCAACCGTGTTGTATGAGATATGATCGAACAAGTAAAGGATGAGATGCTATGATGAAATACACACAAGCAATATAGCAAGTAAAGTGAACAAGACAAGATTGCACAAGTAGAGGATTAGTTCTCAAGCAAATAATTCAAGATAATATAAGGCAAGAGAAATTGAAAGCAAGAATAACGCAAAGGCAATCGCAAACAAGATGATTTGTTTCGAGGTTCGAGCACACTTGCTCTAGTCCCCGCCTTCACCTCCGTGAAGGGTTTCCACTATCCACCGAGGATGCCTTTACAATTTGGTCTACCGAAGACCGAGCACCGAGCTCCACCAAGTACAAAGGACCTCTACCGAAGAGGTTGCTCCACAAGGAAAGGATAACAAGAACAAAGTGATCACAACAAGATCACTACACTCTTTCTCAATCTCTTTTACAAACACTCTCACTTCAATTACAACTTCACTATAGAATGAGTATAGGATTTTTGGCTCTATGAAGTGTGGTGAGAAAAACTTCAGTTGTAGAGTGATATTAGCAATCAAACACAACTGAAAAACTAGCTCAAAAAGAATTGAAATGAAAGCTCTAAACTCTTTTCTTTTCTCTTTTGAAAACAATGCAAACTTGAGGATTTTTCTAAGTGATATGCAAGAGAGACTTCTCCTCTATTTATAGGCTTAAAAATAGGTTAAAAACAATTTCTTTTTGTCTTATTTTCTCTGAAAAAGCTCCCCAACAAATCTCCAAAAATCTGTTAAAGCTGAAAAAGAAACAGATTTTTCAGAACTGCCCAAAGAGGAAAGAGCCGTTGCCTTGTTGCAGGCTTGGCGGTCGACCGGTCCGGTCGACCGCCAGCCCTGCTGGAAAGAGCCGTTGGCTCTCGGTCGACCGGTCCGGTCGACCGACCCAAAAGGAGGAAACACAGTTTCCTTCTTCCGTCGACCGGTCCGGTCGACCGAAATATCCCGAGAGCAATCTGCTCTCCGTCGGTCGACCGGTCCGGTCGACCGACGGACATGCACAAACAGTGCATGTCCAGACACATCGCCGGTCGACCGGGCCGGTCGACCGATGTTGCCTGAAACTGAAAAACTGGGCTGTTTTGAAGATGGAATTTTTGTAAAAATAATTTAATAATACCAATAGCTAAGTATTATGCAGAAAATAGTTTATACACATGTTTTAAACAAGTTTTTCAGGATATAAAGCTTTGGTACATGTATATATAAACTAAGGCATAAAACTTAGAAATAACCATTTTCAAAACATAGGAAATATATGAAACAAGTGTGTGTGCAAATCCTAGAGCCAAATTTCCTATATTCAAACTTTAACATTCTAAACTTACAAACTTCTAAAAGACTTCAAAGCAATGCTTCAAGATGGGCTATCTTCACTTGATCTTCAATTTTGCATCTTGAGCCCAATTGGAGTTGACTTGAGTCCAAAACCTTGTATTTGTGAGAGAAGACTTCTAGTATGAATAGAAATCTGAAAACACACTTAAACAACAAATGTTATTAGTACAAATAACTAATATGTTTTGTAATCATCAAAATACACTAAACAAGGGTGATTGTAACCTTGGGCCAATAGTTTGTTGATCCTACACATCCGGATTTTGTGTTTAAATTAGATAAAGCACTCTATGGTTTAAAACAAGCCCCTAGGGCTTGGTATGAAAGACTTTCTTCATTTCTAATTTCAAATGGTTTTAAGAAAGGTAAAATAGATACTACATTGTTTACAAAACATGTTGAAAATGATATTCTTATTGTGCAAATTTATGTGGATGATATTATTTTTGGTTCTACTAATGAATCTCTTATCATGCATGAAGGATGAATTTGAAATGCCTATGATGGGTGAGCTCAACTATTTCCTTGGTCTCCAAATCAAGCAGAGGAAGGATGGGATCTTCATCAATCAAGCCAAGTACACAAAGGAACTAATCAAAAGGTTCGGGCTTGAAGGATCTAAAGTGAGCAAAACTCTCATGGCAACAACTACCAAGCTTGATAAGGATGAATAAGGTAAAAGTGTAGACATTAAGCTTTATCGTAGCATGATAGGTAGTTTTTTATATTTAACGGCTAGTAGGCCGGATATTATGTTTTCCGTTTGTCTTTGTGCACGTTTTCAATCTTATCCTAAAGAGTCTCACATAATTGCGGTTAAACGCATAATTAGATACCTTAAGGGCACCATTGAAATGGGTTTGTGGTATCCGAAAATCGGACAATTTGATATGAAGAGTTTTTCGGATGCCGACTATGCGGGTTGTAGGGTAGATAGGAAGAGTACAAGTGGAACATGTCAATTTCTTGGTAATTGTCTTGTTTCTTGGTCTTCCAAAAAGCAAAATTCGGTAGCCCTATCAACCGCCGAGGCGGAGTATGTTGCGGCCGGAGCTTGTTGTGCACAAGTTCTTTGGATGAAACATACTCTCCTTGACTATGATTTGCATTTTGATCATGTTAAAATATTTTGTGATAATACTAGTACAATTCACATGACAAAGAATGCAAATCAACATAGTAAAACCTGTTGGCCCAAAGGCCTTCCACTCTAGTTTTGATGATGACAAAACTCATGTAGTTATGTGTACTAATAATCTTGCAATGTTTAAGTTTCAGATATTTAACAAGATATTAGTTGGTGAAAGCTTCCACACATCTTTCACATGTTGATTCAAGAGCCCGCGCATCAAAGATCATACATTGCACTTGCTCGGTGAATCAAGAGTGTTTGGATCGAGCCGACTTGGAGATTGCGCTCTAGCTTGGAGATTGCGCTCTACAAGAAGACTTAGGTATCCATAGTTTTAGTTTGGTTTAGATCCTAATTGTAAAGATTAGAATAGTATGATAAGCTCAAGTTCACAACACACACCTTTCATGTTTTGATTTTCGGTTTTAGGTTTAACCGATCTTGGTTTTCATGAATAGATTTTTTTCAAAACAAACAAGTTTACATGGTTTATGTATATTAGATTTGTTCTATATACATGCATGCTTCAATTGTTTAGACAAACTTTGTTTGATAATCTATTCCATGTGTTTTATGTTTTGGTATTTACAACAAAACATATTTTTGGACTTAATGACAAAAATCATGATATATATATGTTTCTTGTATATTGAATTTCTATTCATATACAATATGCTTCAAAGTGTTTAAATATCATTTTTTGTATCATGGATGAGTTTTAGACAATGTGTATTTTCTATTCAAAATACAAGGTTTTAGAAAATACGGTTTTTGGTTTTTTTGCAAAATTTCTATGACACAAAAATAGTCAAATATGTTTGAAATTTGTGTTAGGATTTTTAACACAAGTTTGTATTTCAATATAAAATGATAAAACTATTTTTGTGGAATTTTAGAGATTTTTGTGGGATTTATTGAATATTTTTTTTACCTCAGTTTTCTGACCTATTTGCTGCCTGCCAGGCTAGTTCGGTCGACCGTAACGGTCGACCGCATGTAGCCAGTCGACCGTCACGGTCGACCGACGACGTGCACAAACCTGTGCCCGTTTCTGGCACAGTCAGCGGTCGACCGGGACGGTCGACCGGAGCAGAATAGTCTGCTCTCGGATTATTCGGTCGACCGGGCCGGTCGACCGTTAGTTGCCAACGGTCAAAAATTGACCGTTGGACGGTCGACCGGGCCGGTCGACCGGAAGGCTATTTCTGGCAAAAATTCTGTAAACGGCTAGTTTTTCTAAATTGCCTATAAATACCCCATTTGAAAGAGTTTTTTCTCTAAGAATTTTTGTGCGAAATTTTTCATACTCTCTGGTGTTTTTACAGCAATCAAAAGAAGTTTTTGAGCTCAAATTGAACAATACATTTGGTGTTTTGTTAGGGTTTGGAAAATCAAAGAAAGGGTTTTTGGGAAAGGATTTTGATTGAACCTCTCTATCTTTGTTTCAGTTTTTCCCAAGGATTTTTCTTTATGATTTCTGATTTCCATTCCTTTGGTTTTCTCCACACTTGAGCAAAAATCTACTATCTATATCTTTAGGATATTTGTGTGGGAAAAGATATTGTTTGTGGTTGTTGTTTGAAACCACTTAGTTGTAAACCCATTTCTTGCTTTGTGCCATTTCCTCATTGTGTTGAGGAGTTGTGCAAATTGGGTTGTGAGGAGTTTTGTGTAAGCTTGGTACTAATCCCTCAAGTTGTGAGGTGATTGTTTGTTGTATTGGAGGAGTGCCTCAAGAAGGAGGTTGAGATTGTAAGAAGGGGAGTTGGGAACTCCTTGTAATTGTGATTGCCCCAAATCCTCGGTGGAGGTTCCCTTAGTGGGAGTCCTTAGTGGACAAGCTAGTGGATTGGAAATCCTTCGTGTGTCGAAGGCGGGGATGTAGAGCTGGGTGCTCGAACCTCGGAACATATCTCTTTGTTTGCGCTTGATCCATTGACTCTTGCTCTCTCTCTCTCTTTACTTTGTGCCTTGCATTTATTTACATTGCTCATTCATATTTGCTTGGCTTGGTTGTGTGCATCACTTGTTGATAGCACTTGAGTGTAATTTACAATTAATTTTTAAATTCCGCATTTAGTTCATAGATTAGCATTGTCACCTATTCATCCCCCCCCCCTCTAGGTGACTTTTCAATTGGTATCAGAGCTAGTGCTCCTGATATTTAGGTTTAACCACCTAGGAGTGATCTTGGTTTGCTAATCTTCACTTGCATTTTCATTTGCACTCATACTAGTTTGCACTCATGGCTAGCCCTCTTATGTTTGACCATTTTAGACTTGATGCTTGGAAGGTGGACATGACTAGGCATTTAAAAATACTAGGTCATCTAGTTTATCAAGCCATTACCATAGAATCCCTCCCAAATAGTAGCAAGTATAAGAAGGCCAATGCATTAGCACTTAGAGCACTTAGAGCATCTCTAAATGAACATCTTTTACCTATTTTTGATCGCTATGATTCGGCTTTTGCAGTTTGGAGCATCTTAACGTCTCCCGAGCTTCCAAGGATCATCAACAATTTGAGGAGATCCAAGAGAGACATGTCCAAAGATAAATGCTTCATGGTCCAAGGGAAAGACTCCCTTGAGGTACACTCGGATTCCCCTCTTGATGATAGCTCTAGCTCTTATTGCCATGGATGTTTTGAGGTTCAAAATTTAAATGTTGAACTTGCTTCTAAACTTGAAAAATTCTTGGAAAAACATAACTCTTTGAAAGAAAAACATTTTGATTTACAAAAAGAAATGAAGGATTTATGCTCTACTTTTGAAACCGTTTTGCAAGAGAAAGAAGAGATTACTAGTGAATGTGACTCACTAAGATCTCACTAGACATTGCTTTAAAAGAAATTGAAGTTTTAAAAGGCAAAAATGATTGTGATGATATTTTGGAGCACAATGAGATTTTATCCTCAAGATTGGATTGTGTTTTCAAAGAAAACCTTACTTTGAAAAATAAAATTGATTCAATTACAAAAGAATTGAATTTGGTTTTGTCTAAAAATGAATCTTTGCAAAATGATATTGATTTGCATGTTTGCCATGCTAGCATTGCTTCTACTTCTTGCACTCCTATAGCTTGTTCCACTTTGTCTTCTAGCATAGAAAATGATATAGATAATTTGAAGAAAAGTGTTGATTGTTTGGGCTCCACTTTGAGCCATTGTGCCATGAATCACACACGATTGGAAACCTTGGTTCGCAAGAAACAAGTTCCAACCTTGCATGCACACCCATCTAAGCATACACATGCTTTTCATGATCACCACCATCATATGTATGCTCACGTGTACACATGTACACATTGTGGTCGAAAAGGCCACCTTGCTAGATTTTGTTATGATCGTATTTATAATGAAAATTTAGCAACTAATTATGTTTGGGTTAGAAAGGATACTAACCCCCGTGGACCCAAAAGGAAATGGGTACCAAAGACCACCTCTATACTTTTTGATGTAGGTGGGAGCTCTCGCATCACGTGAGAGTTTTGGTGCCTTGAGGTGGATGCGTTCTAAGCCTAAAAGAGAATTATTTGGATGCTTCACTCTCAAGGAGATTTGGTGGAAGGACCACCGTGGTTTGGAGAACTAGAGATGCTCCTTCATCGGTTTTGGTATCATTCTCTAACTCCCATTTTTATTTTGCATGCTTTTATGTCCATCCTTTTATAGCATGTTGTGTTTTGATTCATTATGCTTGTGCTATGATCATTAGATTAAGGTTGTACATGTTTAGCTACTTGAGCACCCATGTTTCATTTGGAATCTACATTTAGTGTCTCACCTTGTTTAAACTAACATGTATGCCCTATATCTAATGCACATGCATATGCATTATGACCATTTGGATGTTTATGATTACATGATTTTTTTTTTGTGTTTTAATGATTCGCGTTTTTGATTATCACCTTGTTGACCCGTTTTATGCTTCATGTTTTACAACTTGCTTGAATGATAGTTTTCATTAAGACTAGGATTTATACTTGTACAACTAGTGAGCTACAAATAAACCTTTATATATGTTTGTGCTTGAACGCTCATTTGTATTCACTTGATGTACTAGTATAGTCTAGTTTTGATGATTATTACATTTGACTTGTATTCACTATCTTACATGTTTTGTTTTAACTTTATGTATATGTCCATCTTGTCCAAACTATCATTTATACATATACATCCTTGAGCCACGTGCCTTCATGCATATACTTTTGTGGACTCTTTATGTTTGGGATATGTATGTATACTTTAGTTTGTGCATGACATACATATGCCTTGAAGTTTAGATCATTGGATGAATTTCATGTAATTTCCCATTTATGATGAGAATCTTGTTTTTAAGATGATTTTTCAATTAGTATCATGAATTTCAAATTAGTGATTTGCATCCTAGATGAACTTTCATGGATTTCATGATTCACTTATGTTTCATATCTTGATGATTATTTTTTAAAAAAATGGACAATCAAGCTCACAACATTTTCATATTGATATGTTTCTCACAACACTTGTACACTCACTCTACTTATGTTTTCTCATGACTTAGTTTTCATGAGTACAAGTTATGCTATATGGATTTTGAGTGTTTTAGTGCCAAGTGGTTTACTTGTGTCTTCATGAAAATTTTTTTTGGATCTCATACTAGTTGATTCATATAACTAGTTATGATATTCTTCCTTGGTAGAGATTTTCAAACATACTACATTTTCAAACCTATTTTTGAAAACCCCTACCATAAAAGGGTGGTTGGATGGGAGATCATGTTCATGTATGCTTTAATGAAAATCATTTTAAAAACTTGCACATGATTGGGTGGTAGTGAATATGAGATATACACTTGATCTTATTGTTGTTTCAATTGGTATCATTGAATTCTTTCAATTGGTATCTAATCTTGACATCCTTTTGTATACTCATATATGTTTTGTTTTATATATATATGTATGCATACACTTCATATGGTATCAATTTACAATTGGTATCTATTTCTTACATACATATATAGATGATTTATTTGTGCTTCAAGATATATGCACAAATTTTGCTTATGATAAGCTTGATTTTTTAATGACCATCATTTTCAATTGATTTAATTTCAATTGGTTTCTTTATACAAGCATTATCATTATCTTGCTTATGCTAAGCTTGAGCTTTAACATATTTCAATTGACTTAGTCTTCAATTGGTATATTATTTCTAGCTTAAGCATATGTTTAGTTGGTATTTCATAAAGGGGGAGAAAACTAGTATTTTATTTTTTTAATTGGTATTTTATCTTTCAATTGATATTTTTTTGTATTCCACTCCCTTGCTTTATGATAGAAAATAAAGATTTCAATTGGCAAAGAAATAATTTCAATTGGTATCTTGTGTTTTTAAAGAACAATAGTTTCATTTGGTATCAAGATTTGTTTTTAAGGAAATTCAAAATTAGTATTGTTTAATTCCAAAATTGGTATCTAGTTTGTTTGTTTACAATTGTAGGTTATTTGTTTACTTACTAATTGGTATCGATTTTCATTTTTTTTTTTTGTATTTTCAATTGGTATATGTTCTCGTTTTGATTTCAATTGATTTGTTGTTTTTCAATTGGTATCAATATACACTTCATTGCCACATTTTTTTTTGGTATCATATTTGATTTAACCCTTTATTAGTTCTTTGCTTTGAACAAAAAGGGGAGAAAAATTATTGTTTTTGCTTTTATTTTTAACCCTTTTTTGATGATTGACAAAAAGGGGGAGAAGAATTTGAGTTTTATATGCATATTTGTGTTTGCATATAATTTACATTTGATGAAAAGAAGCCTTGTTTATATGCATGTCTATGCATGTTTTATGTACATGTTTCATTTTTATTGATATCAAGAGTATGTTTTGGTAATTTAGTTGTTTTAATTGGAATCAATAGCATGTTTCATATGCATATTCATTTTATGTCAAGAACCCTGTTTATATGCATCTTATTGTTTGTTTATTCCTATGCATGAGTTAAGGGGGAGCTTCTTTGAAGCTTTACTTTAATCCATGCATATAACTCCATGAGTTTTGTCATCATCAAAAAGGGGGAGATTGTTGGCCCAAAGGCCTTCCACTCTAGTTTTGATGATGACAAAACTCATGTAGTTATGTGTACTAATAATCTTGCAATGTTTAAGTTTCAGATATTTAACAAGATATTAGTTGGTGAAAGCTTCCACACATCTTTCACATGTTGATTCAAGAGCCCGCGCATCAAAGATCATACATTGCACTTGCTCGGTGAATCAAGAGTGTTGGATCGAGCCGACTTGGAGATTGCGCTCTAGCTTGGAGATTGCGCTCTACAAGAAGACTTAGGTATCCATAGTTTTAGTTTGGGTTTAGATCCTAATTGTAAAGATTAGAATAGTATGATAAGCTCAAGTTCACAACACACACCTTTCATGTTTTGATTTTCGGTTTTAGGTTTAACCGATCTTGGTTTTCATGAATAGATTTTTTTATCAAAACAAGTTTCATGTTTATGTATATTAGATTTGTTCTATATACATGCATGCTTTAATTGTTTAGACAAACTTTGTTTGATAATCTATTCCATGTGTTTATGTTTTGGTATTTACAACAAAACATATTTTTGGACTTAATGACAAAAATCATGATATATATATATGTTTTCTTGTATATTGAATTTCTATTCATATACAATATTCTTCAAAGTGTTTAAATATCATATTTTTGTATCATGGATGAGTTTTAGACAATGTGCATTTTCTATTCAAAATACAAGGTTTTAGAAAATACGGTTTTTGGTTTTTTTGCAAAATTTCTATGACACAAAAATAGTCAAATATGTTTGAAATTTGTGTTAGGATTTTTAACACAAGTTTGTATTTCAATATAAAATGATAAAACTATTTTTGTGGAATTTTAGAGATTTTGTGGGATTTATTGGAATATTTTTTACCTCAGTTTTCTGACCTATTTGCTGCCTGCCAGGCTAGTTCGGTCGACAGTAACGGTCGACCGCATGTAGCCAGTCGACCGTCACGGTCGACCGACGACGTGCACAAACCTGTGCACGTTTCTGGCACAGTCAGCGGTCGACCGGGACGGTCGACCGGAGCAGAATAGTCTGCTCTTGGGATTATTCGGTCGACCGGGCCGGTCGACCGTTAGTTGCCAACGGTCAAAAAATTGACCGTTGGACGGTCGACCGGGCCGGTCGACCGGAAGGCTATTTCTGGCAAAAATTCTGTAACGGCTAGTTTTCTAAATTGCCTATAAATACCCCATTTGAAAGAGTTTTTCTCTAAGAATTTTTGTGCGAAATTTTTCATACTCTCTGGTATTTTTACAGCAATCAAAAGAAGTTTTTGAGCTCAATTGAACAATACATTTGGTGTTTTTGTTAGGGTTTGGAAAATCAAAGAAAGGGTTTTTGGGAAGGATTTTGATTGAACCTCTCTATCTTTGTTTCAGTTTTTCCCAAGGATTTTTCTTTATGATTTCTGATTTTCATTCCTTTGGTTTTCTCCACACTTGAGCAAAAATCTACTATCTATATCTTTAGGATATTTGTGTGGGAAAAGATATTGTTTGTGGTTGTTGTTTGAAACCACTTAGTTGTAAACCCATTTCTTGCTTTGTGCCATTTCCCTCATTGTGTTGAGGAGGTTGTGCAAATTGGGTTGTGAGGAGTTTTGTGTAAGCTTGGTACTAATCCCTCAAGTTGTGAGGTGATTGTTTGTTGTATTGGAGGAGTGCCTCAAGAAGGAGGTTGAGATTGTAAGAAGGGGAGTTGGGAACTCTTGTAATTGTGATTGCCCCAAATCCTCGGTGGAGGTTCCCTTAGTGGGAGTCCTTAGTGGACAAGCTAGTGGATTGGAAATCCTTCGTGTGTCGAAGGCGGGGATGTAGAGCTGGGTGCTCGAACCTCGGAACATATCTCTTTGTTTGCGCTTGATCCATTGACTCTTGCTCTCTCTCTTTACTTTGTGCCTTGCATTTATTTACATTGCTCATTCATATTTGCTTGGCTTGGTTGTGTGCATCACTTGTGATAGCACTTGAGTGTAATTTGCAATTAATTTTTAAATTTCGCATTTAGTTCATAGATTAGCATTGTCACCTATTCACCCCCCCTCTAGGTGACTTTTCAAAACCAAGCACATTGACATTAGGTATCACTTTCTTAGAGATCATTATGAGAAAGGTGATATTGATATTGACTATGTTTCTACCGATTTTCAACTTGCCGATATTTTTACTAAACCATTAGATTATGCTAGATTCTCTTTTATTTGTGGTGAGTTGAATGTTTGCATTATGGATTCTTAAAGATGAATTTTTATTGTTTGTTTTTGTTTTTGTTTAACCCTTTTTGATGTATGACAAAAAGGGGGAGAAAAAGAATAAGTTTGTTATTTAAAAAGAATAAGTTTGTTGTTTATTGTTTTTTTTTTTGAGTTTTGACAAAAACTATTGTATTTTCAATGCTTTTATGTATCTTGATTTTCATAGTCATTATTTATACATAGCATTATTTGAGGGGGAGCTTCCAAGCTCTTCTTCCATTTTTGTCTAAATAACTTATATGTTTTGTCATCATCAAAAGGGGGAGATTGTTGGCCCAAGGTTACAATCACCCGTTTTTAGTGTGTTTTGATGATTACAAAACATATATAGTTATTTGTACTAATCATGTTTGTTGTTTTAGTGTGTTTCAGGGTTCTAATGAAACTAGAAGTTTTCTTCCCTAAAGAAGGTGTTTTGACTCAAGTCACCTCAATTCGGGCTCAAGTATTAAGCTTGCAAGATCATATGGAGAAGCCCACTTGAAGAACTTGTAGTCCTTTAGAACCAATGTAAGAAATAGTTTGTAAGTTTGAGTTTTGGAAAATGGCTCTAGATACACACACATTTTCAAAATACAAGTTTTTAGTTTTTGGTATTTATTTTTAAGTTCATGCCTTGATCTTATACATGATTCCAAAATCCTTACAAAATTCTATATCTTGTTTACACCATGTATAACTATCTTTTACAACATGATACTTAACTTCATATACCTACAAAATTATTTAAAAATTTTCAAGAGTACAAATTTCTTCCCAGTTTTCTGTTTCAGGCTAAACCGCCGACCGGACCGGTCGACCGGCGCTTGTATCAGGACGTGCACGCTTGTGTATCTCTGTCGGCCGACCGTCCGGTCGACCGACTGAAAGCAGTTTTGCTCTCGGTTTTCTGGGTCGACCGCCCGGTCGACTGCCTTCAGAAAACTGTGTTTCTTCTTAGAGGACGATCGACCGAGCGGTCAACCCGAGCCCAACGGCTCTTTGCCAGCAGGGCGGACGGCCGACCGGACCGGTCGACCGCCAAGCCTGCAGAGCCCAACGCTCTTTCCTCTTTGGTGTATTCTGAAATCTGTTTTTGTAAACTGTTTTTGGCAGACTTTTTCTGAGTTTTTGGAGATCTTTTTCAGATCAATAAGCTTAAAATAAAAGAGTTTTAACCCTTTCCTCTCCCTATAAATAGAGGAGATGGTCTCTTGCAAAATACTAAGAAAATTCTTAAGTTTTCAAAGTTTTAAAAGAGAAGAAAGTTTTTAAGCTCTCCATTTTTCCCATTCATTCTTGAGCTTGTTTTCAGTTGTGTTTTTCTAGCAAAGATCATTTACAACTGAGTTTTCTCACTACACTTCTTAGAGCCAAAATTCCACTCAATCTATAAGGAAGTTGTAAAGAGAGAATGTTTGTAAAGAGTTTGTGATCCTCTAGAGATCACTTGGCTACTTGTTACTCTTTGTTCATCTTGTGGAGACACCTCTTCGGTAGAGGTTCTTGTAAGTGGTGGAGCTCGGTGCTCTGGTCTTCGGTAGACCTTGTAATCGTCCTCGGTGGATAGTGGAAACCCTTCACGGAGGTGAAGGCGGGGAGTAGAGCGGTGGCTCGAACCTCGAACAAATACTTGTGTTTGCGATTGTCTTTTGCTCTTACTCTCTATTTTTGCTTTACTTTCAATTGCTCTCTATTGCTTATTGTTTCTAGTATTTTGTTTCCTCTCTTGTGATATCTTGTGTGCACTTCATCATTCCCTATTATTCATTCATTGATATTTTGTCGATCAAATCTCATACAACAAGATTGCATTGCGCACCTCTAACTCATATCTAGAGGAATCACGAGGAGGAGTTCAGAACCCTTCACGGGGTATTCGGCTCTTAGTCTTGATTTGAGAGATCGTTGCATCATTCATTCATACTTATTTTAAAAAGATTGTTAGATTAGCAATTACACCTTTCACCCCCCCTCTAGGTGTTTTTCAGTCTCGAGGCTATTGGACTCACTTGGATTACAAACACATCAGAGGAAAGCAACAAAAACAAGAATAAAGAAGAAAAAGTAACATTCGATTAGATTAAATAACAATGAAAGAAAGATGAATACTTAATCCGGGGTCACTCTCAGTACAAGCTCCTTTCTCATTCCTCCATGAAACTCTCCTATCCTCTCAGTTACATAAAGAAAATAAAAATTACATTAAAGAGAAAGAAAAATATAGGTAAACCTATACAAAAATCTTTCTACTCTCTGCTTAACCGTTCCATCTCTTGCCTTCAGGAATTGCAGTATTTATAGGATAAAAGGAGTGGAAAAGGGTGGTGAAGAGATGAACTCATATTGTTGGCCCAACAACCATATCTTTATCCTATTATCCCTTTGTATACTGATAAGTTCATCTTTAGACTTCTAGATTTAGAATTATCTTCATTGATTTCTCAAATAAGGATAATAAATCTAAATAAATCTGATTTAAGTGGAATAGATTTGATAATTTCCTTTCTGTTCCCATGTTTTTTGATAAAATTTGCCTCTGGATTTCTGGATTTGAGATTATCTTCGTTATTTTCAAGTTAACTGAATGGATATTTAAAAATCCAGTTTTAACTGATTTTATCTGGTGTTATCTTCTCTGATTTGTTCTAGCTTTGGATAGAATTGCTTTTAAACCTCTGAATTTGACTAGATCTTCATTGATTTGCTTGAGTTTTTAAACTCCACATTTAATTGGATAAACTTGTCCATTTCTCCTCTTTTTTAATAAATTACCCTGCATACCATTAGACATTAAAATGAATTAAATAGCAGAGTTTTATTACAAAATAAACTTAGAAATGTGACCATGTGACACTAATATGCAATGCACGTATACAATCATTCTCTCACACCTATCTTTTGCTCGTCCTCGAGCAAAATAAAAAATTAATTTAACACACTTTCGTAGGAATCACGGTTGCACTTTAGCATGTGCAACAATCTGTTAAACCTCTAGTTACCCCTAAAGGATGAGTTTTGTCTTGTAAGGATTTTAAGTGGATTACACCCATAAAATCCATAAAAAAAAGAGAAATAAAGTATTAGTATTTTGAAAACACATTTGAAAAGATGAGAAAATATTTGAAGTATTATTGTAAGAATTCAAGAAATCTATGAGTTATAGGAAAATCAAATTTTTCATTCCTAAACTTAGTCTCTATTCAAAAACTTGTTATCAATCAAGGTAAGATTCAAACTATATTTCTCATCTAGTCTATTACTTTATCTTAAGTTATATGCACCTTCGTGACCGTGATTTTGACTAGGGGTTCTTTAATTCTAACTCTTATTCTTATTTATTTAAATTTTTTATATTTTAGGTGGTAATATTCTTTAGTTCTATTAGGCTTTCTAATCTGCCCATGTAATGAGCCTTTAGTCAGTGACACCCAAACCGGACGGTCTTAGGGCACCAAGTTAGAAAATACCCAAGGACTTAAAGACTCGAGCAAAAAAGGCACAAAACTAAGAATTTTATTTATTATATGGATTACTTTTAAGCGTAAATATTTATACTTTATGAGGCACAAGTGCCTAGCTTAATCAGAGAATGTTATATATATATTTTTCTTTTTATCTTTTTTTTATGTGGTATAAGAATCTTTATTCTTGAACCCTAAGTGTGTAAGTATATAAAGTATGCACATTTCATTAAGATAAAAATCAAGGCTAAATTACTTTTTCAAATTTTCTTTCTAACCAAAAAATCAAACAAATAATCTTATTTTGGCCAATAAGAAATCTTAATTATGATTCTCCTATTCCTTAAAATTAACTGAATTTCTTACAAAAATAGGACAAAATATTGTTTCTCTTTTCAAAAAGTTTTAAAAAGCAAAGAAAATGTTAATATTTTTTAAATAAAAAGAAAACCTATGTTATGTTAGAACCCTGAAAACCTATGTTATGTTAGAACCCTCCCCCACACCTATCTCATGCATTGTCCTCAATGTATGAATGAATGCTTAAATGTATGAAAAGAAGAAGAGGAAGGATAATGTTACCTTAAGGTGGTGGTTCCAATGATGGTCAGATTGGGCCAAACATTGCCACCGAATCAAAATAATGTGGTGGTTCACGGAACCCACGTTTATTGACCTCTTTCTATTTACATAATTATAATCCCCAATATGAATATGATCATGAAAATCCTATTATGAAACTTATTCCCTTTACATGACCAGTCTTACAAAATCATCACGGAGTCATCATGATCTATACCTATGTCCAGTAAAAGAATGTGAGTTGGTGGAATAGTTGACATGGGCTCAAGAATGATATGTTCGGGAACCAATACTAACTCAGGAAAATCAACTTTGGGTTCAAGAGCAGTTTTGGTTCAAGAGTTGAGTCCAAATCTAAAAATTAAAATTCACATTTTTTCCCATCAATGGAATGTGACTATCCAAAATTGGTGATTTAATTTCTATATCTATGGGTACCAGAACAAATGTTGGCTCAGAAAATTGGTCCAAATTAGGTAAGGATACCGGAGTCGAACATAAATTCGAAGATGGGAACTGAATTATAAGTTTGGGGATCGGGGTCACATTCACATTCAAGTTCAATCTTATTGAATGAAATTTTGTTAATTTGTCCAACGTTTGGAATTGGTTAAGTTCAAGTTTGTGTGATGAAATTGAATCTTGGTCAAAGTCTTCAAGATTCCATGATTCTTTATTTTCATCAATATGGCTATAAGTGTCAGGAATAGCCAAAGATTGGGTAGGGAGAGTTTTTTTATTCCTATGCATGTTTTCTAATCGACTAAGTCTTGCTTTTATCATATTTAAAGGATCACATTGGAATTGAATCATGGATTCCGCACTCTTTCCTAAGTCGGTATGTTCTTCTTGAAAAATAGAGTAAGGATCTTTGATTTGAAAGTTTTGACAGAATTTTGAGTCTTCTAGAATTTGAATTTGTTGCTCAAGTTCTTCTAAGGCTTTCATCCTTTTTTTCAAGTCAATTGATTCTTCTAATAGTTGTTCGCGAGAATAAGTATATGAAGCTAGATGTTGGTAAGGTGGTTGACTATATGATTCGAGGGAGTTGTAACCCCATTGACTTTGTAAAGAGTGGTGATGATTGTTCCAGTCTTGTTCATAGTATTGGGACTGGGGCATATATTGATTCGGATAAGACCAATCCGGCATACTTGGTTGGTTAAAGTTATGATATGTCGGGTTGGTAATATCCGAGTCAAAAGAGGTCGGGGTGAAATATGGAACACTATTTGCATATGAATAATTGTTATTATAATCCAAATCACCAAGATGTCAAAATAAAAAAACAAAAAACAAGCAAATAAACAAACAAATAAAAAGAAAAAAAATCTAGCCTAAGTTAGGGTAGACCTTAGATCTAGACGACTCCTAACTGGTTAGACTGTCCACGGGGGGTATATTGCAGAATCTGACCACAACTTAATCGGCCAGGTAGGGGCAAGATCAGTGGGAGGTTCTGTGCCTATGCAGCGGGCCTAATTATGCCAAACCACGGTTCTTCGAGGTTTCGCCTCATCAATCCCCAACCTTTGACATCGATTTGGCAAGAGTCAAATTTTAATCAACTTTTTTTTAGATCAGTCTCCTATTTGAGTCCGAGATGTCCCAAAGGCCAACGTCCACTCAGTTTTAGATAGACTTGGTTAGTGAGTGAGGAGATTGTTTGTGGGCTAAGGGAGGGTAATAACTTCCCCACCTTATCTTGTTTATAAGACAATCCCTTAATTCAGCTTAGCACAGTGTACAAGTATATAGAAAAGTAACACTTAAAACAATATTTCATACAAGAATAAACCTTATACTAAATGCTATGCACACATACCTTGGCTCCAGCACTCTTCAATAGTAAATAGAAAATATAACAAAATAGACACATGCCTAAATACAAAGTCTAAACTGTTTTTAGCATTTATAATCAATCTTTTACTGTTGAATTAGAAATATATGTACAGTAAGTCAAACAAAAAAATAAATAGGTACAAATATTTAAACTTTGCAAATCTGCCAATCTGCAAAAAATACAGGTTAGTAGTTTACTCAGATTGCCATGAAAATGCAGCAAATCTGAGGGTTTTTAGGCTCTACTTTCTTGAGCAGAGTCCAGGGCCACTTATATGTCCACTACAGCAAAAATTTTCTTGTTGTTAAACATGTACACCAAGAACAGAGAAGAAAGTTAATCAATAAAGTAAATAAAAAGAGTTACTTACCGTCCTTTCCTGAAAACGGCGCCAAAATTTGGTTGAGATTTAACCTGCACACAAATATACAAAATTTCAGAAATACAAAATAAAAGTGCAAGTTTTCAATACTACCGCGATAGCAAGTGGATATGCGGCTCGTGATCTACAAGGAGGGACTAACGATGGAAGCTTTTAAGTAAGTTTATTTCTTTTGAGTTTACCAAAAGAGTTAGGAATTTCTTCTCATTTTTAGGGAAAAAAAAAAGTTAAGTTAGAAGATGTGAAGAAGATGGTAAAAGAAAAGATAATGATGCTATTATTGTTGTTGTTTTATTTATAAAAGAAAAGAAAAAACTAAATAAAGAGGAGAATATTGGTTTTGGAGTAGAATTCTAAACTAAGAATTAAAAAAAAAAAAACTAAAAATTCTTACTTACTTCTTCCGTGCTCATACACCTTGGATCCGTCGCTACGACTTACCTAGTCTTTGAAGGCGATCAAGCATGGCATGTTGGATCTTTGTAATGCCCTGATCCTACGGGTACGGAGACGTTACTGTGATGTACACAGATCAGAAATACCCTCACGTATATACGCTAAGTATCAGTACAGGTAAGAATCAGAGTACGGAAGCACGTGATGCATTATATACATTCCAATATATGAGTACAATTACAAAGTTATCACTAGATGTGACACAATATTATATGAATATTACATCACCGATAGGCGCAATCGCGAGAATACAAGGAGATATACAAGTATGAATAGTACAAATGGAGCTTATGAGTTTACAGAAGGAAAACTCGAGAGACGCGTAGGGGGTCTGGAAGGATAGGGCTCTGGACGGTCTGCTGGGGATCCACGCTTCAGCTCCGCATCTCTGAATAGCATCCAAGAGAATTTACAAGCTCCAACCTCTGAGACCTAGACATGAGGATCCAGGAGAGTCAGAACTCCCCAGCGAGTGGTGATGCTAATGCTAAATGGCGTGCAAAGATAAGCACACATGTATCGATAAATTTGAATCATAAACATGCATTGAAAATCGTGTCATGAGCACGAGCATACATAAGCAGGTAGAAATATAGCAAGCAATATCAAGTAGGGAATACTCATGGTATTTGATCGGGGCGGAACTAGCACTCAAAAAGTGTGTATTTATGAAATCAATGTAAAAGCTCGTAAGTGCTAATGTACCCTCGATACTTCCGTTATAGCACTGGCTCAACGGGTCGAATCCACAGGGAAGGCAGGCGATAGAAGCATTAACAGTTTTTTATTCACGTTGTTTGTTAACAATTCTTCTTTGTTAAAAGAATGAAAAAGAAAAGGAAAAGAAATCCAGAATGTGATAGGTGAAGAAGGCGCGATGAAAACGGCGAAGAAATAAGAGAGAAGTGGTTTGGAAAACAACTAGAAAAGAAGATGGATCAAAGGTGAACTAAGAAGATGGTGAAAACATCGATAGGAAAATGTTAAAAGAGTTTTGAAAATAGTTTCTAAAACAAGATAAAAGAAAACTCATGGCTACTAACTACTAAGTGCTCCACTAACCATGCTAACCTCTTCTTGATAATTGCCTCACATTTGATCCTTGGCCATCACTAATCCTTGACTTCAAGAGAAGATACAAAGCATGGCACATAGATGGTTCATCACATTCAAAACTTGCATCAAGAGCAAGCTAATACAAGCATTAGATCATCAAACCATTAGAAGGAAGCATGAAATAAGAGAGAGTTAGCTTGGTTAGCAAGTTAGATGTTAGAACCCATCATCATGAGCCATCAATGGCTCTTGCAAGAGCAAGGCCTTGTGAGGCTACTTGATTCATGTGGATTATCAAGTAAGTGGTTAGATGGTTAGTGGTTAGTAGTTAGATTGCCATGAGAAGAAGAAAAGTTAGCTAGGCATCATGTAGAAGATGGAGGAGAATACATCGGCGGAGAAAGGAGGCACCTTTACATAGACTGTCACCATCTATTACATCAATCCCTCTTTATCTCTCTCTCTGAATCTCTCAGCCCTACTACAAGATCTAAAAATGAAATAACATAACAAAATATAAGAAATGAAGAACACCTACCTACACTAACCTAAAACATAGAGAAAATCAGAACCTACTCCTAAAAATGAAAACTGCTCGCGCTTTGGCCAGAGATAGGGGTATATATAGGAATAAGAAGTCTCTGGAAGACGAGACGGGGCCACGCGTCAAAAATCGACGCGTGGCTCCACTTCATTGCCACGAAAACGCGGTTATTGCCGCGTTTCCGCGGCAATATAAGGGATGTAGGTCCCTGGGTTTTGTCAGTGGGTCCCTCTGGCTTCGAGTATAATCTTGGTATATCCTTTTTCTGGTAGTTTCGTCCGAATATTCGTCTGACGTGTGCAAGAGTCTAGGTTCGACGTATCTTCTAGATGATCCCTTGCTTGGTCTCCAAGTAATGCGGATTTAATTACCCTAAAAGGGGTTTAATTAAGCTCTTATTACTCCTTTGCCCTTAAACTCTTGATTTACCTGCAATAGAGACCAAAACACGGTTTAGACCGACAATTTATTCATAAACCGGTAGGGAAATGTGATATAATAATGCAGAATTGTAGACTAATCATACCCCCACACTTATCTTTTGCTCGTCCCGAGCAAAACAAGAAAAAAAAACTATACTACAAATGTTATTACATCACTTTCGCAGGTGGCGCGATTGCACTGAGCATGTGTAACAAGCCGTTAACCTCTAAGTTACCCTAGAGGAGGAGTGTTGTCTCCTGAGGGTTTTCAGCGGATTGCACCCACAAAATCCATAAAGGAAGAAGACAAATGTTAGTATTTTGAAAACACATTTTGAAGGAGAGACAAGTTTACGAATATTTTTGTGAAAATATAAGTGATCTAAGGTCATAAGTCCACCAAAATCATTCTTCCTTAAACTTAGTCTCTATGCAAGATCTTGTCTTAAATTAAGGTAAGAATTCAAAATTGGATTGAATATTTTATCTTTTATAAAACCTAGATAATATGCACTTTGTGATAGTGAAGATTTTTGGGATTTCAACTCTAACCATCAAGCCATTTATTTATATATATATATTTCTTTTTCTTCTTTTCTTCACTTAGTTTTCTTAGGCTTCCTAGTTCACCCATGTATTGCACTTATAACCGATGACTCCCAAACCAGACGGTTTTAGGGTACCAGATGAGAAAACATCCCTCGGGTTTAAGGACTCGAGTAAATAAGGCCACAAAACTAAGGGAGATTATTTGTTTTGACCACCGTTAGGCGTGAATAATCATGCTTCTTGAGGCATGATTATCCAGCTTAATAAGTGATATTTTATTCATATATATTTTCTTTTTATTTATTTTTACTTTATGGCATTTTAGGTCTTTGTTTCCATCCCAAAAATTGTGTAAGTGTGAAGTGCATACTATCTAAGGCAAAAATTCAAGATAAAATTATCTCCCCAATCTTTTATACTTAACCTATAATTTTAAACAAGATCTATTATTTCAATTAGGTTTAAGATGTCATAATTAAGGTTTTCTTAATTTCTAAGATCATCTTAATTTTCTTAAAAATAGACCAAAACTTTGTCTCTTGTTTCAAAAAGTTTTTAAAGAAAGAGAAAATTCCTATACAAAAGAGAAGATTTCTAAAAGTATCCTAAAAAGAAGTGTAAAAGAAAGAAAATTTAAAAACTCTATGTTAGTAAACCCTCCCCCACACTTATCTCATGCATTGTCCGCAATGCATCGTGATGTATGTATGCATGAAACAAATAGAGAGGGAAGGAAAAATCACCTCAAGGTGGTGGTTCTGGTGGCCGTCTGATTGGTCCACGAAAGGCGGCCCAATCATTCTTGCGTGGAGTCTGGAGGAACCCACCAGAGACCTCTAGAATCCAACCCACTAGAATGGTGTATGTATGTATGATTTTTATTAAAAGTTTCACCCCATCTAATTTCCAAATTTTTAAAATAATTTCAGAGTCAAATTTATCAACACCTTCGTCCCAAAATGGAGTATAAAAAGATGGAATGATTGATTTGGACTCAGGAAGCACATGAACTAATACCGACTCAGGAAAAAGACTTAAGTCAAGTAAAGGTTCGGGAGTCGAGATTGGTTCAGGAAATGGGTCCAAATCAAGAAGATGAAGCTCAAGTCCGCATTCATTTCCCCATGATGGAATGTGACTTTCTAAGATTGGTGATTCAAGTTCAGGAATGACAGGTATGGGAATCAAAACCTACTCTAAAATGTTGCTCAAATTGGGTAACAAAATAGGAGTCAATAGTGATCAGGAATTTGAACTGGATCACAAACTTGAGGATCAAAGTCACATTCCTCATTGAGTTCAATTCCACAAAAATGAGAACTTGCCAATTTATCAATAGGACTTTCAAAAGTAAGAAATTGGTCAAGTTCAATATGATCATCATAAATGATTGGTGATTTAATTTCACAATGGACAGGCACTGGATCCAATACTGACTCGGGAAAAGGATTGAAATCAGGTGAAGACACCAGAGTCATAATTGAATCAGGAAGTAGAACTGAATCACTAATTTGAGGTTCATGATCATATTCATGCTCAAGTTCCATTTCAGGAAAAGGATAACTTGCCAAAATGTCAATGGGATCTTTAACATTTGAAGTTTGGACAAGTTCAGATGGGTGTGCTGAAATTGAATCTTGATATTCAAAATGACAAGAGTCCTGGGTCATATCAATAGAGTTTGGCATAGCTGAATTGGTCAAAGGTTGATAAGATAGAGTTTCCTCATTCCTATAAATGCTAACCAATTGACTCAATTGTGTTTCCAACCTATTGACAGTTTCAGCAGATGATTTTTGAAATTTTAGTGCAGACTCTTGCAAGACTTCTATCCTCTTTTCTAGATGTGATGTATCTAGTGGTTGTTCTAGAAAAGGAGTGTAGGAATCTTGCTTTTGGAAATTTTGTGAAGAATGTGAGTCAAAAATGTTTTGAGATTGAAGCTTGGACTCACACAAGAGTTCTTTACTCATTTCCAGGGTAGATGGTTTTTCATTATGAGGAGGTGGAACTGAGTAAGGCTCTTGAAAATATTGTGGAATTGGAGAGGCCTTCCTTTTCTGAAGTAGTCGCTCGACCTCTTATAAATTGGCTTCTACTTTCTTTTCTAACTCAAATTTTTCTTCAATGGGAGGTTCAGAAAAATGAGTATAGGAAGCGAAATCGGGGAATGAACATTGCGTAAATTGTGGACAAGGTGAACATAGGGGATAAGGAGGTTGAAAATTTAACTCGGGGGAGGTGAATCCCCATTGACTCTGTGATGAGTTGAAATTATTTTGGAAATTATAGTCATAAGAATGTGGGTATGGGTTGTATTGATTTGGATAAGGCCAACCCGGTGTATTTGGTTGGTTCATATTGTGAAAAGCCGGGTTGGAATTATCCGAAACAAATGGGGTTGGTGTGAAATATGGATTCATGTTAGGATTGAAAGAATTGTTATTGTTGAATTCCATTTCACAAACAATCACAATAAAAAGGAAAAATCAAATAACAAACAAAAAGAAAAAAATCAAAACAAGCCTATATTAAAGTTGACCTAGACCTAGACGACTCCTAACTGGTCGATTACCCGGGGGAGGTTGTTGCTTGAATCTGACCACAAGTTAATCGGCCAGGTAGGGGCAAAATACGGTGGGAGGTATCCGTGCGTAAGCAACGGGCCTTAATTACGCCAAACCACGGTATCTTCGAGGCGTAACCTCTTAATCCCCAACCTTAGACACCGATTTTACAAGAGTAAGATTCAAAACAAGTTCCACCCTCGGTCAATCTCTTAATGAGTCCGAGATGTCCCTAGGGGCCAACGTCTATCAATTTTTATTAGGGCTTGGGTTGTGTGAGTGGGAGGTGGTTTTGGGCTAAGGAAGGGTGATGAAATCCCACCTTATCTTGTTTGGGTTTTGCCCTTAAGTTCAATTCGTGCAAGTGTGCAATATAGACAAGAATATAACACAAAGCGATAAATTACCCACGTGTTTGTCCTATGCTATATGCAATGCCATATGTACATCTCCATCCAGATCACAACAACAGAACAAAATACAGTATATTGGAATTGAATTGATACGTGCCTAAATGCAAATGTCTAAACCATTTTAAAAGCGTCCAAATACCGTATTTTAGTTCTTTAGTTTATTATGGTGTGTAGGCAATCAAAGCAGGAAAGTAATAATACAGATCCACTAGCTATTACAATTCACACATCCCAGCACAACAAGATACACAATTTTTACAACATGGCCGCGTTTTCGCGGTAAAAGTCGCGTTTGCGCGGCAGTTCTTCAGAAGCTGGGTCCCTGCTTTCTAGAGCAGGGAGAGGCAAAGCTAGGGTCTATTCTGCAATGTTAAGCACCTGTAAATATTGCCCTGCACACCAAAACAGAGAAGACAATGTTAACAAAAACGTGAAATCAAAACCATTTCCTTCCCCGGCAACGGCGCCAAAAATTTGATCGGGGCGGAACTAGCACTCAAAAAGTGTGTATTTATGAAATCAATGTAAAAGCTCGTAAGTGCTAATGTACCCTCGGTACTTCCGTTATAGCACTAGCTCAACGGGTCGAATCCACAGGGAAGGGAGGCATAGAAGCATTAACAGTTTTTTATTCACGTTGTTTGTTAACAATTCTTCTTTGTTAAAAGAATAAAAAAGAAAAGGAAAAGAAATCCAGAATGTGGTAGGTGAAGAAGGCGCGATGAAAACGGCGAAGAAAACAAGAGAGAAGTGGTTTGAAAAACAACTAGAAAAGAAGATGGAACAAAGGTGAACTAAGAAGATGGTGAAAACATCGATAGAAAAATGATAAAAGAGTTTTGAAAATAGTTTCTAAAACAAGATAAAAGAAAACTCATGGCTACTAACTACTAAGTGCTCCACTAACCATGCTAACCTCTTCTTGATAGTTGCCTCACATTTGATCCTCGGCCATCACTAATCCTTGACTTCAAGAGACGATACAAAGCATGGCACATAGATGGTTCATCACATTCAAAACTTGCATCAAGAGCAAGCTAATACAAACATTAGATCATCAAACCATTAGAAGGAAGCATGAAATAAGAGAGAGTTAGCTTGGTTAGCAAGTTAGATGTTAGAACCCATCATCATGAGCCATCAATGGCTCTTGCAAGAGCAAGGCCTTGTGAGGCTACTTGATTCATGTGGATTATCAAGTAAGTGGTTAGATGGTTAGTGGTTAGTAGTTAGATTGCCATGAGAAGAAGAAAAGTTAGCTAAGCATCATGTAGAAGATGGAGGAGAATACATCGGAGGAGAAAGGAGGCACCTTTACATAGACTGTCACCATCTATTACATCAATCCCTCTCTATCTCTCTCTCTCTGAATCTCTCAGCCCTACTACAAGATCTAAAAATGAAATAACATAACAAAATACAAGAAATGAAGAACACCTACCTACACTAACCTAAAACATAGAGAAAATCAGAACCTACTCCTAAAATGAAAACTGCTCGCGCTTTGGCCAGAGGAGGGGTATATATAGGCATAAGAAGTCTCTGGAAGACGAGACAGGGCCACGCGTCGAAAATCGACGCGTGGCTCCACTTCATTGCCGCGGAAACGCGGCCATTACCGCATTTCCGCGGGAATACCAGGGACGTAGGTCACTGGTTTTTGTCAGTGGGTCCCTCTGGCTTCGAGTATAATCTTGGTATATCCCTTTTCTGGTAGTTTCGTCCGAATATTCGTCTGACGTGCGCAAGAGTCTAGGTTCGACGTATCTTCTACATGATCCCTTGCTTGGTCTCCAAGTAATGCGGATTTAATTACCCTAAAAGGGGTTTAATTAAGCTCTTATTACTCCTTTGCCCTTAAACTCTTGATTTACCTGCAATAGAGACCAAAACACGGTTTAGACCGAAAATTTATTCATAAACCGGTGGGGAAATGCGATATAATAATGCAGAATTGTAGACTAATCAGTATTATAAGTTAAGAGCAGGAGATTAGTGAAATAGAATACAAGTGGTAAAGTAGGATGTAAGCAGCTATAATATAGTAATGATCATAAAACCGAATATCCGAAGTGAAACCTGATGGAAGCAAACTCGACAAAGCATACAACGGATTCATAATTGGCATCTTTTATTATTATTATTAATTATCTTACCCAGATGTCTAGATATGTGAACTAGCGTCCCAGTACACATATATCCACATCTGAGTAAAGCAATGTTATTATTGAAAACCAACGGGGGTATCAACGAACAATGTTTACAGTGGGTCCCGTGCATACCCGGGACTACGACCCAAAATATTCTGTTGCTGAAGGACGGAACCTACAGTAAGGCGATCAGGAGGGTCTCATAGGATGCCCTTTTCCAGATGGTACCAAGAAGGAGGGAGGCCGCACTTCCATCGGTCGCCTTAAGGCTCTCAGGTCAGACCAGAAGTTTTAGTTGCACAGCATACCTAGTACCACTGTAAACATGAACATGTATTGATATCCGCAAGATCCCCCGACCCGATGTAAGTTGTATCATTTTATAGTTTATTAGATAATTATCAGATTTCAAAAATGAGCAGAAACACGCCAGGAATATCAGAAATACAGGTGTATCAGGAGTACAATTTGTACTATAATATATCAAGATGTAAATAAGATGTTAGGTCATCATTCCCGTTATCATGAAAATTATAAGAGTCAAGTATATCATGCCGGGTGTCAAGTGATAGCATGATAGGAGGGTGATATTAGGCAGGTGACAAGTCATGGCATAGTATATATAAGCACGCCAAATAAAAGCATGTCAGGCAATATAGGAAAACTGTACTGATATACAAGATTGGTAAGAATACCGAAAAACCATGTAATTTTAAGAAAAACAGTATAAGTAAGATTTCAAACTCTTCACAACCATTAATAGAAGAATTAATAAATTGGAAAGGAGGTAATTAGCGAGCAAGAGACATACAAGCAGAGCTAAGCAAGCTGGAGATATGGATAGCAAACAGTGTTTAACACTAAAGCGCCTAGCGAGGTTACCGGGATGACTCGGCTTAAAGTGCTAGTAGAAAATCTGCAGCATCTCGCCTAGACGAATCTAGTGGTAAAGCGCTTAGCGCTAAGCATGCCTACTAGATGGAGCTGAAAGACTTGATGGTCTGAACGCACTTATCTTTCGAGGTAGTGGGCGAGAGCCCGGAGGCTAAAGTACGCTCAGGGTCTAAGCGCACTCTCGGTAGCTCCACGAAACCCATAAGGGTACAGGCCTAGAACCATTGGATAGCCAGCCTAGGAGTGGGCAGAAACCCAGAGTCCGTACAAGAGT
The DNA here is from genome assembly GCA_038442645.1 of Agave tequilana. Classification (NCBI taxonomy): domain Eukaryota; kingdom Viridiplantae; phylum Streptophyta; class Magnoliopsida; order Asparagales; family Asparagaceae; genus Agave; species Agave tequilana. Next base: position 86,459 of record JAVJIF010032966.1, on the reverse strand, counting down.
ACATGCACAAGATGTTAGTACCACACGAGATACAAGTAAGCGTGATAATATCTAGACTACCGTGAAGTGAAGAAGCCGGAGGCTGATAGAGCCCGGAGTCCGAGTAGAAAACCTGAAAGCGAATAGGGCCAGCGGCCAAGTAGAGAGCACGAAGTCTAACGACCACGAAGGGTTGGCCACACATGGTATAAAGCAGTAAAAATAGTACATCACAGGCATGGTATATATGCAAGAAGTACACTATCCTAGTACAAATATTTATCGCAGACATATACAAGTACAATCATAGGCACTTGGCCACATACAAATATAGGGGTACCGCCCAATACAAAATATATTTAAATATGAAATAAAATACACGTCGACCCGATGAAATGGGGAAACCCAAATCAAGGCGAGGACACTCGCCTAAATCTCCAAAAAAAATCAAAAACTCTGGAATCCCAGGAACTCGCGCACGCACCATAAAATTTACTAAAATATAAATAAATATATATAATTTTTAGAAAGAGAAAGAGAAAAGGAGAGAGAGAAAGCGTTTGAGAGAGAGAAAGAGAGATTTAGAGGGAGAAAGTCTAGAGAGAGAAAAGGGAGTTAGAGAGAGGCTAGAGAGAAAAAGAGAACTAGAGAGAGAAAGAGATGAGAGAGAAAGAGAGAGGAGAGAGAGAAACGGAGAAAGAAAGAGAGGGACTATAGAGAGAGACACTGCAGAGAGAGATGGTGAGAGAGAAAGGACTGGAGAGAGAGAGATAGAGTCGACTAGAGAGAGAAACAGGGAGAGAGAGATGAGAGAGAGAGAAAAGAGAAAGAGTCAGCTAGAGAGAGAAAGAAACAGGGGAAGAGAGAGATGAGAGAGAGAGATAAGAGAAAGAAGATAGAAAGATGAGAGTTAGGGAGAGAAACGGAGAGGGGGCGATCCTCAGCCTGCGTACAGGGGCCCATGGCAGCGCACGGCCGCCGCAGCGCGCCGCCGGCAGTCAGTCTTGGGGTGGCGCCGGCCACCCCAAAGAAGAGGGGGAAAATATGAGGGGGGTTTTGGATTTGGTGATGGAGAAAAGTAGTATGGTGGTGGTGGAGATGATGATTTTAGTGGTGATTTTGAGTGGTGGTAGAGAAATTAAAGGAGATGGGAGGAGGAGGAGTAGGGTGTTGTGAGGGTGGAGTTGGAGTATAGAAGATGGTGGTGTTGATTAATTTAAAGAAGAAGAAGAAGAAGGTGGAGATGGTGGTGGTTTTGAGGAGGAAGAAGATGGAAGTGGAGGTTGTTGATGTTGTTGTTGGAGATGGAAAGAGGGAAGGAATTGGGGGAAGAGATGGCCGGAGTTGGGAGGGTCTCTCGCCGGCGACTGTGGTCAGAGCACTGGAGGGGCACTGCTTGGGCATCGGCCAAAAATGGAGAAGAAGAAGAAGAAGGAGAAGAAGAAAGAAAGAAAGATAAAGAAAAAAAAGAAAAAAAAGAAAAAGAGAGAATGATGGATGGAGGTGATGGATAGGAGAGGGGAATTAATGAAGGGTAGTAGGCGGTTGGTGGAGTTGGTGGGAAAAGGAAAATAGAAGAAAGAAAGAAAGAAAGAAAGAAAGAAAAAGAAAGATTCCAAAATATAATATTATAACAAAGTCGGGAAATATCGACTGTTCTAGAAATATCTCAAAAAATATTCAGAGGTAGAAAACATCATCCTGAGGAATAATATGAAATCGGTTTTTAGAAATAAAATCCCGTTTTCAAACTAAAAATCTTAGAGTTAACTGTCGATACTGGTCTACACGGGTTCAGCCGGATTTTGATAAATTCTGAAAAATTCTAGAAAATGCATTAAATAAGAAAATATGATTCTAAGAAGCAATGTGAAAGCATAATCTAGAAATTCAATTCCGATTGTAAACCAAAAATTCTAGAATCAACCAGCGATACTGGCCGACACCAAATCTGGTGGAATTTTGATAAATTCACAAAAATCTCAAAAAAAAGTATTTAGATAGAAAATGTGATTTTAACACAGAATGAGAAAGATATTTAAAAAATTCAACTCTATTTGTAAATTAAAAGAATATGAGAATCGGTCAGCGGCACTGGTCGACACCGGTTTGAAGATTTTCAATTTAATTCAGAAAAATCTCAAAAAATCATAGAAAATCTAGAATATTGGAAAACAATATTTGAAACTAAAATTGGTCAAATTTGAATACCAAAAAGATCAAATCGAGTAATACCCTCGGATTGGGTCCCTGGCTCAGACTAGGACTGTCTCCGAGTCCACGAATCCGGATCCAAGGCAAGATGATCATATAAATAATTCATAATACAAAACAAACATAAGAAGTAAATCAAAAAATATGATCAAAAAATTTGAATACATAACTAAGTTCGTATTCCGAGAGCGGGGTGTTACAATCTTTCCCGTTCCGATCTACACTATGAATAAAAGGGCAAGGTAAACCAACAAAGGAATGGTTGTTCATCATTATGGGCCATCAAGGGCACTTACAATGGCGAAGCAGTTTTGAGGCTATTGGACTCACTTGGATTACAAACACATCAGAGGAAAGAAAACAGAGAATAAAAGAAAAAGTAACTTTCGATTAGATTAAATAAAAATGAAAGAAAGATGAATGCTTACACTGGTGTCACTCTCAGTACAAGCTCCTTTCTCATTCACACATGAAACTCTTCTCTCTTTGTTACATGAAGAAAAATAAAATTTACATTAAAAGAGAAAGAAGAACCTAGATAAACCTATACAAAAATTTATTCTACTCTCTACTTAATTGTTCCCTCACTTACCTTCAGGAATTGCAGTATTTATAGGATAAAAGGAGTGGAAAGGGTAGTGAAGAGATGAGCTCAAATTGCTAGCCCAACAACCAATATTCTTATCCTTGTTATCCCTTTGTATACTGATAAGTTCATCTCTAGACTTCTAGAGTTAGGATTATCTTCATTGATTTCTCAAATAAAGATAATAAATCCAAATAAATCTGATTTAGTTGGAATAGATTTGATAATATCGTCTCTGTGTTATACCATGTTTTCTGATGAGATTTGCCTCTGAACTTCTGGATTTGAGATTATCTTTGTTGATTTTCAAGTTAGCCAAATAAATCTTTAAAAATCCAGTTTTAACTGATTATATCTGGTATTATCTTCTCTGATTTATTCCAGTCTTTGGATAGAATTACTTTTAAATCTCTGAATTTGAGTAGACTTCATTGATTTGCTTGAGCTTTTAAAAATCCAGATTTAATTAGATGAACATGTCCATTTCTCTTCTTTCTCCATAAATTACCATGCATACCATTAGAGATTAAAATAAATTAAATATCAGAGTTTTATTACAAAAAAAATAGAAATGTGACACTATATATGCAATGCACGTGTACAATCACATATCTTGGTCCCTTCATATCCGTGTCATTCCCGACGGAGTGGGATACCACAAAAGCTGATGATAGGTAGACGGAATAGCCTTCATCATATGGATCCATGGCCTCCCTAGGATTGCATTATTGGGGGGACTCCACGTCAATCACGTATATCTCCATTATGATGTTATATGGATCAGCACGAACATGTAATGCGACTATGCCTGGTGAACGCATCTTGTTCACATCAAACCCATATAGGTGGGACTGGGATTGAGGGTTAATCATTGCCCGATCTATCTCCGGGGTGTCCTCCATCCTCTCTACTGCACCTCCATATCGGATGTTGACGCTGCTTCTGCCATCGACTAGAATTTTGGACATTCGACAGTTGCCAAGGTGCATGGTGACGACCAAGGCATCATTGTGCAAAAAATGTACGGCATAGGTGTAAGCATTGGAGAACGTGATTGGTCTGCTTGGGGTTGAAGGCGGTCCTGTCAGCATTGTTCTACAGGCTTCATTAACGTAAATGGTCTTTTCCTTTGAGGTGGTGCCATCTATCGGGGAAGCACTGAAGATGTCGTTTACTTTCTGATATTGGATAAGAGCTTGGATCGCTTGACTGTAACGTCCCGATCCCGCAGATATAGGAATGCTATGGTGACGTACATATGCAGGGCAAAAATACCCTCACATACATATGCTAAGCCTCAGTACATGGAATATATACAATATACACAATTATTCCAACATTAAATATGTACAAGAATACTGCAAAAGGGTCAGTGATCATAATAGATATGAAATAAGGGATAAATAAAAAAATAAAAACAAATAATAAAGATACCTATGAATCAAAAAGGGTGGCGGTCTCAAGATAATATCTCGAGAAATATCAGGTGCTACGAAATTTCTGAGCTTCAACCTCGGCATGCAAACTCAGGATCGTCAGAAATTGACCTAATGAGTGGTAAATTAAGAAAGTAGTAATAGTATATTATAATAATAGTGCAATCACTGTAATACATAATAAATGTTTAACTACTGGTGATATAATATAATTTTGCTAAAGATCGGTATAACTAGTACAAAAATATTTTATTCACTCTATAACAGTAGTACTACCTAGCATGCATATCACAATGGTGATGCTGCTACAATCTTACACAATTATATAAAAGGAATAGCAATTAATATTATTGGAAAGAGTCTTATATAAATCATCAACATTTATACTATAAGGTTATTATAATTAATAGGAGTTATACCATTAATACGTTATTATTAGTATGTGGAATAAAATACAATATTTAGTGATATATCAATGTAATAAACTTGTATAAATAATATATATTATCTTTATTATTTTCCATTTAAGGTTTAAACTTAAATAAAAATGGCATGATAGTATCATGAATAACATGAATAATATTAACATGTATACATGAGTACACAGGATACCCATACTAATATTAGAAAAATACATGAAACATGGAATACATGGAATGCAGAGTATATCTGTACATGAATAATGTGTCTGTGAAGAATAGAAGAAGTGCAAAGTATATATATGTGACATTATAGTAGATAAGATAGCAAAAAGTGTAACAAACATAAATATATAATAATATACATATATCGAACACGTTATGAGATTTATACAATAATAACAATCAGTACCGCTTGATATTTTAATCAATATCTTCTAGTGTCACAAACTACTGGCAATTCATACCGGAACCGTACTCCAATCGAACACATCTGAACATGGCATAGGGTACTATTATTCAAAAGAGAGAGTGACGAAATAACAAGCGTTCACTATTGCAATATTATTTGTACTATTTTATTATGTTAATTGAAAACCCAACGGTCAAGGAACTCTAGTCGGGTGGGTGTACCCCCTGTATACCTGGGATAATGGCCTTATAGTCCCCTGGCTACTGAGATCAGGGCCAGCCCGCTAAGGCTGTAACAGAAATAGAAAACAGTGTAGTCGGTAGCCAGTACTGCCTCATCCCCTGCAGTGGAATGTATAATGGATCCAGGATATCCACCCGATAAGATCTAGTCAACTTTCAAGTTTCCCTCATCCCCATGTTATATTTATTATCTTTAAATTATGCTGTGTATCAGAAACAAGAACAGTGCATGTTATATGTAATACGATAATAAGACATAAGTTTTGTTGATATCATGAAACAAGATATGAGAAACGAAAAACAAGAGATGTGAGATTTTAGAGGTGGCCCCATGACTTAGATCCATGTGGCACTTAGTTCCATACATCGCATATCAACAACACTCATGTCCAGTAACAAGAATATCATATCGACATCAGGATTATAGGATACAATCATGTATTGTATTATGTAGCCATGCAATAGGAATAATGATCCATGTAATAGGAATATAGGAACAATCAAAGCATGTATACAAGTGAATTCATATAATAATGATATACGAATAAAATAATAATATCCAATGTAATACTGGATCCATGTTACAAGTATACAAGTACATAAATATGTGTCTAAATGAAATAACAGTGTCCAGTGTACTAGGATATCTGTGTAACGATGATACTAATACATGTGTGTATCCGTGTATCAGTAATAGATGAACATGAAATAATAGTGTCCTTGAACATATTGTGACAGTGCCTAGTATGGTTATGGTTATTCAGGTAACAGTGTTAGTGTCAGGGTGATAGATGTACATAAAATAATAGTGTTCAGTGTTATAGAATATCCATGTCATGGTGCTACAAGTACATGAAATAATAGTGTCTAGTGTGACTAGTATCTTCATGAAATAACAGTGTTCAGAATGTTGGCCCATAGGCCTTCTACTCTAGTTTTGATGATGATTAACTCATGTAGTTATGTTTACTAATAATCTTGTGTTGTTTAAGTTTCAGATCATTAACCAAGATATTAGTTGGTGATTAGCTTCAACAAGGTGTTTAGAAGCTTTTCAAGTGATTCCAGGGCTCAAGCTTCAAGATCACACTTTGCCTAGCCCATGGATGGAGTTTTGGAGCAAGTCTACTTGAAGATGAAGATCATCAAAGAAGACTTAGGTATCCATAGTTTAGATAGTGTGTTTAGATCCATTTGTAAAGCTTAGTATAGTTGATATGCTCAAGTGCACACAACACACACGTTTTATGTTTTGGATTTGGTTTTTCATGAATAGTAGATCAAAACAAGTTTACTTTATTTCTATGTATATTAAATATGTTCTAGATATACATACATGCTTTAAACTTGCTACACAAACTTATTTTGTTATCCCTATTCATGTGTTGAAAAATCAAGTTTGATAAAAATACAAGTTTTGGTTTTTGATAAAATTGGCAAGACACAAAAATGAATTGATATGTTGATATATGTCTTGAAATTTTTATCACTTGTTTATGTTTCAATATAAAATGATAAAACAAGTTTTGTGGATTTTTAGAAGTATTAAAAGATTTTTAGAAAAATATTTTACAGTATTTTTAATCCAGTTTTCAGGTCCAGGACTCAACCAGTCGACTAAACCAGGTTATTAGTCGACTTGGGTGAAGTCCGGTCGACCGGGCCGGTCGACCAGACGTGCATAGATCTGTGCACGTTTGGAGTCACTGGGACGGTCGACCGAGCCGGTCGACCGGGTCTGAGAGCTCTGCTCTCGGGTTGTTTGGGTCGACCGTGCCGGTCGACCGGGATGAGAGCTCTTCTCTCTGTTTTTCTGGGTCGACCGGGCCGGTCGACCGCAGTTGCCCAACGGTCATATTTTTGACCGTTGGCAGTCGACCGGGCGGTCGACCGCTGCCTGTCAGAGCTGCCAGCTCAGCTCTAACGGCTAGTTTCTGTTTTGGCCTATATAAACCCCAACTCTTTGGGATTTTGGCCAAGTTTTTTAAGGAGAAAAATTTCTGGTTTCTAGAGTGTTTAAAACAAGTTTTCAAAAGTGTTTGGGGCTTTAATCTTTCAATCCATTATTGGTTTTAGGTTTTTGGAAAAATCAAAGAAAAGAATATTTTGGGAGATTTTTCTTGGTTTTCATTCTATATCTTTTGCAAGAATTTTCCCAAGTGTTTTTCTTTGTTGCTTGTTTTCCAAACACCTAGTTTTCCACACTTGAGCTATCATACTATCCTAATCTATTAGGATCTTGTTTTTGTGGAAAAGAGAAAAAGAAAAGAGAGAAAAAGAGAAGTGTTGAGGTTAAGCCTCTAAGTTGTAAACCCTCCTTGCTTTTGTTGTATCCCTCTTTGGTAGAGGTTGATCGGAGTGGTATTGAGTTTGGATCCCTCTTCGGTAGAGGTGATTGTGTTGGTTGTATTGGCTACGGGCCTTATCCCTCTTCGGTAGAGGTGGATTGTGGTTGTATAGCCTCGGTGGCTTTGTAAGGTTGAGAGAGGAGTTCGGTACTCCTATAGTGGATTGGAAATCCAACACGGTGGTGTAGGCGGGGATGTAGAGCAAGGGTGCTCGAACCTCGTAACATATCTTTGTGTTTGCGTTTGATCCACTTTTCTCTAACTCTCTCTCTTTACATTTGTGCAAATCATCATACTTCATATTATATCATATTTGCTTGTGTTGAGCATAATTCATATTGCCATATCATATCTATTTGCTTGTATTGCCTTGCATATTTCATATTGCTATATCTTATATTTGCTTGGCTTACTTGTGTGTGTGCCTAACTTATACTTAACCTACAAGAGCTTCACATAGCACCTCAACCCATTCAAGGGGAATCAAGAGGAGTTAGTCCAGAGCCCTTCACGGGAAATTCGGCTACACTTGTTGTGTTGTATTAAGTTTGTGCAAGATCTGCATTAGCTTTCGCATTTAGCGCACTTAGTACTTGCATTTAGTTCTAGATTAGCACTTACACCTATTCACCCCCCCTCTATGTGTTTTTCAATTGGTATCAGAGCTAGTGCTCCTGATATTAGGCTTAACATCCTAGGAGTGAGATCCATTTGATTGCTAGTCTATTGTTTGCATTTGCGTGTTTGCACACTCATATAGTTTGCCATGGACTTCATGACCCCACCTAGCTTTGATCCTTCCAACATTGTTGTTTGGAAGTATAGGATGTCCATATACCTAAAGACCCTAGGTTTGCATGTCTTTCTTGCGGCTACCAAGAAATGCCATCTTGGAGATCGCAATCATGTAGGGGCCAATGCACAAGCCCTTGAGGCCATTAGAAGCACATTGCCTAAAGAATATCTTATGCGTGTTTCTAATTTTGATTCCGCTTTTGTAGTGTGGAACAAATTGACAACAACCACCACCTCCGAGCTTCAAGTACAAATCCAAGAAGAGGAATCTAGTGGAGAATCCGACTCACAATGCTATATGGTCCAAGGGAATGACTCCCTTGAGGTACAATCGGAACTTCAACTAGATAGTGATAATGCTAGTTCTTCATGTGATGATATTATAGATCCCCATGCTTTAAATGAAGAACTTTCTATTGTGTGTGAAAATTAATAGAAAAATATAATTTGTTGAAAAAGAAAAGTCTAGGAATTGAACAAGAAAATAAGAGTTTGCATGCTAGACTTAACAATGTTTTGCAAGAGAAGGTTGAGGTCTATAATGAAAGGGATTCATTGAGATCTCAATTAGAACTTGCACTAAAAGAAAATAAATTTTAAATCTAAAAATGATTGCCATGCTTTTTTGAAGAAAAATGAAAATTTGTCTTCAAAAATTGATTTTGTTTTAAAAGAAAATGTTGCTTTGAAAAACAAAATTATTTCTATTTCAAATGATTTAGATGTATGTTTAAAGAAAAACATTGTTTTGCCAAATAAGATTGATACACATGTTTGCCATGCTAGGGTAGTATCTCACACTTCACCTATTGCATGCCACACCTCTTCTTCTATTAACAATGATATATCCATGCTTAAGAAGAAGGTTGATTGTTTGGGCTCCACTATGAGCCAATGTGCCATGAACCACTCACGGTTGAAAACCTTGGTTCGAAAGAAACAAGTTCCATCCTTTATGCATGCACACCCATCACGGCATACACATGCTCCTCACGGACACACTCCTCACATGTATGCTCATGTGTACACTTGTACATATTGTGGACGTAAGGGCCACCTTGCTAAATTTTGTTATGATAGATTACATACTCCTAATTTAGCAAAGAAATTTGTTTGGGTTAGAAAAGGGACTAACCCCCATGGACCCAACAAGATGTGGGTACCAAAGACCACCCCTCCTTTGTTTAATGTAGGTGTGGGCTCTCACATGACGTGAGAGTGATAGCACCTTGGAGTGGATGCGTTCCGTACTTAAAGGAAATCAATTGGATGCATCACTTTCAAGGGAAGACTTGGTGGAGATAACCACCACATTTTGGAGACAAGGAAAGTTGCTTCTTCGGTTTTGGTAACTATCCTTTACTCCTATTTATTTGTTTACATGCTTTTATATTATTGTTTATAGCATGTTTTTGATGTCTATGGACTAGTATGTTCATTCCATGTTTATTAGGTCCTTGACATACATGTATAGTATTTGAGACACACATGCTTATGTGAACCCATACTTAGTGTTCTCACTTTTGTTTAAGCTATAATGTACATCATGAATCTAATACATGTGAATTTACATAGTAATCATGTTTTAGTTTTATCATGATGATTTTTATATTGTGTTTTGATGCTTCATGTTAAGATTACTTGTTTAGGTGTTAGTGTTCATTAAGACTAGGAAATATACTTGTACATATAGTGGGCCACAAATAAATCTATATATGTTTGGGCTTGATTGCTTATTTGAACCCATTAGATGTGCTAATATAGTCTAGTTTTGATGATTCGTACATTCAAACTTGTATTCTCATTTTTGAATTTGTTTTATGATTGTGTGTTTCACTTCATGTATATGTTTGTATTGCCAAACCTTAAGATATACATGTATACCCCTTGAGTCATATGCCTTTCATGCAAATCTATATATGGACTCAATTGTGTTTAGGGATATGTATGTATATTTATTGTGTTGACAATTCATACATATACCTTGAAATGAAAATTGTCTTGATGAAGATTTAGTTTTTGTGTTTAATTGTTTAACTTCATGTATATGCCTATCTTGTCCAAACTATTAGATATACATGTTTATCCTTTTTTTTTCTTTGAGCCACGTGCCTTAATGCATATATTTTGTGGACTCGTTGTGTTTGGATATGTATGTATACTTTAGTTTGTATTAGACATGCATATGCCTTGAAAATTAAATAGTTTGATGATTTTTATGTTTTCATGTTTTCATGTTTAAGGAATAATTGAGCTTAATTGAATATTTTCATGATTATGATATTCACACTTTATTTGTGCACTCACTTTTATTGCTTGCTCATGTTTTATTTTCATGAGTCAAATTTATGCCTAATTGAATTAGAGTGTTGATTATCTTGTGGATTTCATGTTTTATGAAATTTTTTTTTTGGTTTATTCCTTACTTGAAGGATTTCCTACTAGTTAACAAATATTTCCACTTTGACTAGTTCGTATTCTTCATTTTGGTAAAGTTTTTCAAACTAAGCTTATTTTCAAATCTTTTTTTTAACCCCTACCATCCATGGGTGGATGGATGGGAGATCATGTTCATGTATGCTTTAAAATGAAAATCATTTAAAACTTGTTCATGATTGGGAGGTATAGTAATATGATGTATACACTTGAACTTATTGTTATGTCAATTGGTATCATTGAACTTTTTCAATTGGTATCATTTTGATCCTCTTGTATACTCATATTTGTTTTGTATGTATGTGTGATTTCAATTCCAAGAATATCAATTTCTATTGGTATCTATTTTCCATACATATATATGTTTGTGTTTATACTAGTACTTGAGTTTCAATTTTGTTTAAATTGATTACTTTTAAATTGGTATCAAGACTATGCATTATTTTAGTTTGTATTTCATAAAGAGGAAGAAAATTTGATTTTGTCTTTGAATTGGTATTTGTACTCCCACACTTTATGATTAAAAGTTGTTATTTTAAACATATGATATCAACAATTGTTTATATGTTTAAAATGAATAATTCTTACAATTGATATCAATGTTTCTATGTAAAATCTTTTCAATTGGTAAAATATTTACTATTGGTATCAAAATTTGTGTTTAGACATTCAAAATTTATTATGTTTAATTTCAATTGATATCAAGATGTCTTGTGTTTTAAATTGGTATCTAAAAATTTTATTTAAAGTAAAATACAAAAGTTTGATTTAAATTTCTTATAAGCAAGGAGAGCTTAACATCTCTTCTACATATAGATTCATATTGAGTGTATTGTGTATTGAAGAGCTTAACATCTCTTCTTTATGTGGTACACGTGTGTAGGGGGAGCTTCACATCTCTTCTTATTCATTACATAATGTGTGTTATGTGAATTAGGGCTTAACATTCCTCTTTCATGTAATGCATATGTGTAGGAAAGCTAACTTAGCGTTTTCCTCTTCATGAATGTATATAGCATATAACATTTATTGATCTTTGTTTATTTTCATTTGATATCAAGATGCTTCATTGACATATTCTTAATTGATATCATGTTTGTAGTCACCCCTTATTGACTTTGTTTTTGTTTTAGACAAAAAGGGGGAGAACATTGTTTGTATTGTTTTGATTGACTCAAAAGGGGAGAAAGATTTTTTTTACCCCTCATTTTATTTATGGTTTTGATTGTTTACCCCTTTGTTGATGATTGACAAAAAGGGGGAGAAAGATTTGGTTGTGTTTTATGTTTTATATATGCATACTTATGTTTTTTTCATATATTAAGTTTAATATAGTTTAATGAATGTTTATTGGTATGTTTATTGGTATCTAGAGCATCTAGATAATGTTTATTTGTTAATTGGTATCTAGAGCATGCTTTGCTTTGAACATTTCATTGGTATCTAGAACCTTTATTGTTTATGCATATTTATGCATTCATGTTTTAAAAGCCTTCATTGCATATTATTATGTTTATTTGGCTATGCATGAGTTAAGGGGGAGCTTCTTTGAAGCTTAACTTTAATCCATGCATATATAACTCCATGAGTTTTGTCATCATCAAAAAGGGGAGATTGTTGGCCCATAGGCCTTCCACTCTAGTTTTGATGATGATTAACTCATGTAGTTATGTTTACTAATAATCTTGTGTTGTTTAAGTTTCAGATCATTAACCAAGATATTAGTTGGTGATTAGCTTCAACAAGGTGTTTAGAAGCTTTTCAAGTGATTCCAGGGCTCAAGCTTCAAGATCACACTTTGCCTAGCCCATGGATGGAGTTTTGGAGTAAGTCTACTTGAAGATGAAGATCATCAAAGAAGACTTAGGTATTCATAGTTTAGATAGTGTGTTTAGATCCATTTGTAAAGCTTAGTATAGTTGATATGCTCAAGTGCACACAACACACACGTTTTATGTTTTGGATTTGGTTTTTCATGAATAGTAGATCAAAACAAGTTTACTTTATTTCTATGTATATTAGATATGTTCTAGATATACATACATGCTTTAAACTTGCTAGACAAACTTATTTTGTTATCCCTATTCATGTGTTGAAAAATCAAGTTTGATAAAAATACAAGTTTTGGTTTTTGATAAAATTGGCAAGACACAAAAATGAATTGATATGTTGATATATGTCTTGAAATTTTTATCACTTGTTTATGTTTCAATATAAAATGATAAAACAAGTTTTGTGGATTTTTAGAAGTATTAAAAGATTTTTAGAAAAATATTTTACAGTATTTTTAATCCAGTTTTCAGGTCCAGGACTCAACCAGTCGACTAAACCAGGTTATTAGTCGACTTGGGTGAAGTCCGATCGACCGGACTGGTCGACCGGACGTGCACAGATCTGTGCACGTTTGGAGTCACTGGGACGGTCGACCGAGCCGGTCGACCGGGTCTGAGAGCTCTGCTCTCGGGTTGTTTGGGTCGACCGTGCCGGTCGACCGGGATGAGAGCTCTGCTCTCTGTTTTTCTGGGTCGACCGGGCCGGTCGACCGCAGTTACCCAACGGTCATATTTTTGACTGTTGGCAGTCGACCGGGCGGTCGACCGCTGCCTGTCAGAGCTGCCAGCTCAGCTCTAACGGCTAGTTTCTGTTTTGGCCTATATAAACCCCAACTCTTTGTGATTTTGGCCAAGTTTTTTAAGGAGAAAAATTTCTGGTTTCTAGAGTGTTTAAAACAAGTTTTCAAAAGTGTTTGGGGCTTTAATCTTTCAATCCATTATTGGTTTTAGGTTTTTGGAAAAATCAAAGAAAAGAATATTTTGGGAGATTTGTCTTGGTTTTCATTCTATATCTTTTGCAAGAATTTTCCCAGTGTTTTTCTTTGTTGCTTGTTTTCCAAACACCTAGTTTTTCACACTTGAGCTATCATACTATCCTAATCTATTAGGATCTTGTTTTTGTGGAAAAAGAGAAAAAGAAAAGAGAGAAAAAGAGAAGTGTTGAGGTTAAGCCTCTAAGTTATAAACCCTCCTTGCTTTTGTTGTATCCCTCTTTGGTAGAGGTTGATCGGAGTGGTATTGAGTTTGGATCCCTCTTCGGTAGAGGTGATTGTGTTGGTTGTATTGGCTACGGGCCTTATCCCTCTTCGGTAGAGGTGGATTGTGGTTGTATAGCCTCGGTGGCTTTGTAAGGTTGAGAGAGGAGTTCGGTACTCCTATAGTGGATTGGAAATCCTACACGGTAGTGTAGGCGGGGATGTAGAGCAAGGGTGCTCGAACCTCGTAACATATCTTTGTGTTTGCGTTTGATCCACTTTTCTCTAACTCTCTCTCTTTACATTTGTACAAAGCATCATACTTCATATCATATCATATTTGCTTGTGTTGAGCATAATTCATATTGCCATATCATATCTATTTGCTTGTATTGCCTTGCCTATTTCATATTGCTATATCTTGTATTTGCTTGGCTTGCTTGTGTGTGTGCCTAACTTATACTTAACCTACAAGAGCTTCACATAGCACCTCAACCCATTCAAGGGGAATCAAGAGGAGTTAGTCCAGAGCCCTTCACGGGGAATTCGGCTACACTTGTTGTGTTATATTAAGTTTGTGCAAGATCTGCATTAGCTTCCGCATTTAGCGCACTTAGTACTTGCATTTAGTTCTAGATTAGCACTTACACCTATTCACCCCCCCTCTAGGTGTTTTTCACAGAATACTAATGTATTCATGTAACAATGATACTAGCACATGAACTAACAGTGTCTGTGTAACAATGATACAAGCACATGACATAATAATATTTTCAAACATGACATGACAGTGTCCAGTATATCAGTGGTTATCCAGGTAATGGTAACAGTGTCAGAGACATGAATATATGTCAATGTATCTATAGATATATCAGAATTTAGTTCTCTTGTTGTGTAGCCTTGGGGCCTTCTATCTGCACCCTGGACTCCAAAGGCTTTTCAAGATTAAGGATGAACTTCTTGAGAAGCCTTTGATTCACTAGCTCCTGGAGTTGTTTACGAAGAGATCGATAATCAACTGTACAGTGACCCATTCCATCATGGAAGATAATATTCTCCAGCCTCAGACTATTTTAGGTTAGGTGGAAGTGGTTTCGGGCATCTCACACAACGTTAGTCTTTGATGGCGCAGAAGATGTGATCAACAAAGATCTTGAATGGTGTGAGCTCAACCTCCTCCCCATTGGCATTCGCGGGGTTCTGTGGGGGATGTTTGTTGATTATACCAGAAGCTCGATTCTTATTCTTCTTTAGGAAGGCAAATTGTGCCTTCGACTTCTCCTCCTTACCCCTTTTGGAAGAGCAATCGATTGTGCTCTGGGTCACATCCTCAATCTAGATATATTTCTGGACTAGAAAGAAGATATCCCTCATATTGGTGACTTCTTGCTTCACCAAGTGCTTGTAGAAGGAACAGGTGACTTGAAATCCACTGATGAACGCTGCGGCAACTACATCCTTATTGCAGTATATACCAATGCATTTGACTTTGGAAGTAATTGACATAGAGCTTAAGGCTCTCTCAGGGCTTCATCTTGACTGCAAGGAGGTGATTGTTGTTCTTCTTAAACTCACGATGCAAAGCATATTGGTTGTAGAAGACCTGCCTCACCTCTTCCAAGTTTTGGAGTGAATGACTCGGGAGAGAGTAGAACCAATCGAAGGCGATGCCCTTGAGGCTGGATGGGAACACGTGGCTCAAGAGCAAATCATCGTGGGAGTGGACTGCCATCTTGTCTTGATATTACCGAAGATGCTGATCGCTCGCTCTGGTGTAGCAGTCGAAGGTTGGCATTACAAATTTTTTCGAGAAGCGATGAGAGATGATTTTCTCCAAGAGTGGTGAGTCGGAAGCCCTCTGGCCGTAGGATTCCATTTCCTGATAGGGTCACCAGTTCGCTTCTTCAATTCACTTTTGAACCAATTTTACAATTACCTCGATGCGAGGGATCTTCTAGTCCTTTTGAAGTCCAAAAATCTCGTAGTGCTCGTCGTCACTTAGATTGGCAGACCTGTCACGCCTCCGACTACTCTCAGTGGCGCGCTTTCGACTGCTCTCGATATGGGTGGTATCCATGACACGAGCTGGTGACAAAGGAGCCTGAGTTTTCTGCCCCGTGATTCCTATTGGACTAGGCCTTTCGCATGGTTTCGAGTTGGGCAAGGAATTGATTTTGGACTCTGTTTGACGAATCTCTCTCCAGAGCATCCTCCTCGCGCTTACAAGCCGCCTCCGCCCGTTGCTCGTCCAATTGTCTTCGGAGGCTGGCCAGCATCTGAAGGAGCTGATCTACGACAGGGAGCCGAGTTTTATGTCTGTTAGTCCCCACCTACAGTACAGTAGGTGGGAAGAGTGCTCTTCTCTGACATCTTCAAAGTGAACATCAATATAGGAGGGGGTAGATTGGTTGCCCCCGTGCCCTAACATCTATCAACTTGCCTTTTAAAGTGGCGATGGTAGTGACCTGGGAATCGCTCTTCCTTGAGGGGGCCATTCCCGTTTGGCGAGACTTTTTGAGGAAGGATTTGAAAAGAGAGAAGAGATCTTGAGTATAGATTCAAAAGATCTCAATGAAAGCACCAATATAGTGGGCAATTTCCATCACAGATAGTTGGATACACTCTCGATTGATCCTGCCAAGAACATAAAAGAAAAAGAACACTTATCAGATCAGGAACACTGGTGTGATTCTGGCCGAAGACCCTGGGCGTGAGAATAAGTATTTTTGTATAGAGAAAGCAGAGAATACTTTATGAATGGGGTTCTAAGTAGTAATCAGAAGCTCAGTTCCTTCTAGATGGAGATGGAGGTGTATTTATATTCGCCTGAGCTGTCATCATGGGTGCGGATATTTTAGATCTACATAACTGCATGATTTGTACGTTGCAAATTTCTCGTAATTGCCTGGATCACACCACTTGATTGTTGGGATAGCCATGTAAAGATATCCGGTACTATTCATAATGGCTCGCATTAATTTAGTGCCGTTATAATGTTTGGATCATGGGGATGATTTGGAAGCATAGCTGGATCTGCAAATTGTGGGGATCGAGCCATCTAGCTATAAACTGTGCATGAGTAGCAGGCTTCGGAGGATCTTTGTATCGAAGCTTTGGGTAGCTCTAGAAAGGATCCTTGTACTGATTATTAGAGTCCCTAAAGAGTTGCACAACTCCGGTTAAGTAGTGAATCCAAGTAAGTAATGTCTGACCAGATATGGCTTGGGACGAGGCCTGAGTTTTCTTTTTGGGCCCAAGTTAGGTTTGTTTGTGAGCTGGGTTCGCTAGCAGAGAAGCGATGCCTCCCGACGTTGGGAAACGTGTCATGATCCTTGATGACAAAATATGACCACTACAACAATGTAGGTCAACTCCAACGGAGTGGATCTACAATTTGAATGACCTAGTATTGAATTTGTATGAGAAGGATTCATCTCCATATCCTTCCCAAAAGACTCAAGTGCCTCTCTTTGTACACACACACACACACACACACACACACACTCTCTCTCTCTCTCTCTCTCTCTCTCTCTCTCTCTCTTGTGTCTTTTTGGAAGAATTTGAGGTCGAATCCTTTCCACTCAAATACAACCCTACGATATCCAAATGCAAAATTCATTAGATTGAAGTTGACCTACATTATTTTAAGTAACTAAAAATCAAAAAACATATATTTTTAAAAACATTTGCCCATCTATCAAGTAGGCGCAAAATGGACGGCAGAAATAGCACGTTTTTAGACATACAAATTCTTGATTCGATCTTTTCATCATAATCTACAACAACAAAAACAACTAAGCCATTTGTCCCAAGTATCTGGGGTAGGCTACATGAACCAAAAAAGAATTACGCTGGATCGGGCATATGGATCAGCTTTCTCCACTCATTTCTATCGAGTAATATACCTTCACTAAGACCTTTAGCCTCTATATCTTATCGTATTACCTCCATCCATGTTTTCTTCAGTCTCCCCTGCGCTCTTTTAACTTGCCTTAATTTGATACGCTTTACTCACCAGATTGGCGTATCTTTAGGTCTACGTCACACGACCAAGCCATCATAGGCGATTTTCTCTCATCTTCTCTTCTATAGAGGCTACACCTATCTTAGTACGAATATCCTCATTTCTCACCTTATCTCTCCTCGTGTTACCGCACATCAACGAAGCATGCGCATCTCTGATATACACATATTCTAGGCATGATATCTCTTTATAGCCCAACATTCTGTGCCATATAACAAAGCTGGCATAATGGCAGTCCGATAAAACTTTCCCTTTGGCCATAACAGAATGTTACGATCACATAAAACTCCTGTTGTGCTCCTCCGTTTCATTTAGTCGGCTTGGATCCTATGGTTAACATCACTATTGATCTCCCCATCTTTTTGGATAATAGAACCCAAGTACTTAAAATGACTGCTCATCAGTATTTCTTGTCCATCTAGTCTCACAGTACTATAATTTCGGATTTTCTGTTTACTGAATTTACACTTCATATACTCTGTTTTAGCCCTACTTAATCTAAAACCTCGAGATTCTAGAGTTTGCCTCTATAACTCCAATTTGGTATTTACCTCAGCTCTCGTCTCATAGACTAGGATAATATCATCAGCAAATAGCATACACTATGGTATCTCATCCTGAATAGCGCTAGTAAGCTCTTTCATCACTATGAAAAATAAGAATGGACTCAATGCAGATCTTTGATGTAATCCAATTGTGATAGAAAAATCACCTGTTATGCCTTCACAAGTTCTGACGTTTACCACTACTCCATCGTACATGTCCTTGATTATGTCAATATACTTGATGGAGACTCCCTTTTTCATCAATGTCCATCATAATATCTCTCTTGGCACCTTATCATAAGCTTTTTCTAAATCAATAAAGGCCATATGCAAATCTCTCTTCCTCTCTCGAAATCTCTCTATAAGTTGACGAAGAAAATGAATAGCCTCTGTCGTCAATCGTCTCGGCATGAACCCAAACTGGTTTTATGATATTTTAATATTCTGTCTTAACCTTATTCAATTATCTTTTCTCAAAGTTTCATGGTGTGACACATGAGTTTTATCCCACGATTTGCTTGAACAACTCTGGATATCACCCTTGTTCTTATAGAGAGGTATTAAGGTACTTTTACTTCACTCATTTAGTATTTTTTAAGTAAGCCAGATCTTGTTAAAGCGGTTTGTCAGTCATCTTACGCCCACCTCTTCTAAGCATTCCCTATCTCAATAGGAATTCCATCCGGCCAACAGCTTTCCTTGATTTCATCCTCTTCAAGGCCTCTTTAACTTTAGATTCGAATTTCATCATGATCTAAATACTTAAAAACCCTCACGCACCTATTTTTATTCGATTTCAGATATTCTATATCGTTAAAATAACCAACTCACCATTTCGGTCATCCATTTTGCGCATACTTGATGGATGGGCAAAGAGTATTCAAAATACATGATTTTTTTTATTTTTGATTACTTGAAATAAAGAAGATCAATTTTAACAGAGTGGATCTTGCATTCGGATGTCCTTGATTCCTTCCGGAATGATACAAGTCTACCCCTCTCTCTCCCCCCCCTCTCTCTCTCTCTCTCTATATATATATATATATAATATATATATATATATATATATATATATATACATATATATATATATATACATATATATATATATATATATACATATATATATATATATATACATATATACTTCCTTCACTAGTATGAGGACTAAAGTCCTCCTTGATCTTTGTACATGTTTTTATCCTTCTTAACATGAGTGTTTATGACTCAGATTCGAGTCACAGCTTTAACAGAGAGCATCGAATCATGAACTACATTAATTTGCACTCCTCGATTGATTTATTTGAATATAAAATCGAGTCAAACAGAAGCATGCTATGTTTTTGAATACATTGTCGTTTGGTTTTCTTCGCAAGTGTTTTCGACATCGCTCAATTTACAAACTAACTTCTGCTCCAAATCATCTTATTCTTCATGATTCCATTTTCTTTTGTGATGATTTCTTCAAGCAGATACACTAGTAGCGCCTTCCCATAAAGATTCTTCACCAACTACTCGATTTTTGAGTATTCCTCAAGATTGTGTATCATTTTTCGCAAAGAATCAGGGTTTTTGGTTTCCAACATGTATTTCGCTAATTTGGATTTTAATCCTTGTGTCAATATTTCACGTCTGCGAGTACACATCATTTCTTGTTAATTCTTCGAATCTCCAAATACCCGATTGACATAGCCATCAATCAATTCTTCTTCTTCTTGTTGCATCTTCTTGACCAACTAGCTCTTCTTATTTTTTCTTTATTTGCAATTGCAAAGATGTGTTCAAGAATCTCAATCCCCAAAAATCTATACAGTCTTTTTTCTTCGACCAACGACATCATATTAATGGTCCCATAGTTAAAGCGAACAATTGCATCATTTGTTTTTCTTCTACTAGCAAGAAATTTGCTATACAATGGAAATCCCTCAAATGTTCTTTTATGTTTGTTCCTTCTTTGATATCTGAGAACTCAATTCATGTCTGTGCGATTAAATTGTTTTTCGTATCTTTTACCTTCCTTTTAGTTTGTAGCACCCCTTTCTTTTTTAAATATCTTCAATTTTCTTCTTCAACAAATCGGTCCTTGACCTCCCATCGTTTAAGCTTTTTCTTGATCGATGGTGGTTGTGAAGAATTAAATTTGATCATAGAGCTAGCGCTACGCCTTAAAAAGATTAGAGTTCTCAATAAAAGCACCAGTGACGTATTCTCAATTACGTTGATAATGAGATCTGTAAGATAAGCACAGTCAGTTGGAAGCCGGATTGCTTTAGCAATCTCCCTCTAACTCTCAAGTTAGTCACCACTCATAGAGAAGTAACCAAGTTTGAGAATGAGAATGTGTTGCCTATGAGATGTCCCTAGGTACCGCTATTTATAGATTTCTGATTACTTGTATCATAATTATGTTTTGGACGAACAGTATGCCAACTAGGACTGAAGACTTTGTTGGGAAAAATGAAGAATTTTATGTGAATTTTTAAGCTGAATTAAGACGAGATCCATTGATAGAATCGGCCAGATAATGGTTGGAGTGTATTCTCCTTCCATTGGGGATGAACGTGGTATATTCACAAGTTCAATTCCGTTTTCGAATTAATGAGATATTCAAGTCAAAAGTTAGCCTAATTCAAAAGCTAAGGGGACTAAAAGATTTAGTCCCACATTAGATATGAAGTGAATATTTGAAATGTTTAAATAAAGAAAAATGAGAAGAAAGGGTGTGCCTTTTGAGTACTTGGGAGTTTTTGCGCGCGATTGGGGGAAATCATGCCTACATGCGCGCGTGCCCCGCCCGCCCTGCCCGGTTAAACGGTTCTGTTTGAGAATAATGGGTGCGACAGTTAACAGAACCATCGCACCGTTTCCTCCAATGGGAGTTTTGGTTGGGAGGGCTATTAAAAGGTCTCTCCTCAGTCATTCTAAACACATACTGAATACAAATTAAGCGTAATCTTCTCTTCCTCTCCAGAAAATAATCCTTCAAATTTAAGACAAATATTCTCTCTGAAATTTGTTTTTGTCCAACTGCATTGAATACCTTGTTAAGGTACTGATTAACTATGATTCAGTAACATGTTAGCACCGTAGCGGGGAACGTAATTCTCTTAAGGAGATTCCGCTACATGCGTAACTCTCTTCACTTACTGTATAATTGAACTAATTTTTTTTACAGGGTTATACTAAAATTTATGTTCATAAATATTACTGTATATGATATTGATTAGTTGTCAGACATATTCTTGCATATAACATTCTTAAGACAATTAGGTTCTTGAAGTTACTTCTATTCTGTTTGAAATTGCAGAAGATGTCTAAGACTAATCAAAACAGTACCAGTAAGACATCAAACATGCAAATTCAAATACTAGTGCCTGCTCACTTTCTAACCCGAAGCCAGAGAAGCCAGGAAAATTTAATGGCACTGAATTCATGAGATGACAACTGAAGATGCTCTTCTACTTGACCACTCTGCATTTAGCCAAATTCGTGCAAGAGGATCCACCGGAATTCAGAACTGATCGGGACTATCCTTACAGTTGATGCATGGACAAAAGGTGACTTTTTGTCGGAACTATATCTTAAATGAACTAGATGACTTTTTATACAATGTCTACAGTCCTATTCTAATGGCAAAGAAGTTATGAGTAAGTCTTGATAAGAAGTACAAGACTGAGGATGCCGGTACGAAGAAGTTCGTCGTGGGATAATTTCTGAAATACAAGATGGTGGACAAGAAGATTGTGATCAATCAGGGTAAGAATTCCAATTTATCTTGCACGAGATAGAGGCTGAAGATATGATTCCACCTGAAACTTTTCAAGTTACTACTATCGTGGAGAAACTCACACCTACGTGGAGAGATTTTAAAAACTACCTAAAGCACAAGCGCTAGGAGCTGAAGTTGGAAGATCTCATTGTGAGGCTTCGGATTGAGGAGGACAACCGTAAGTCCGAGAAAGGAGCAACAAGAACTCTTATGAATTCAAGGCCAATGTGATCGAAGACTCAAAGGGGAAAGCGTCTACTTTCAAAGGCTTGAAGCAGGAAAAAAAAAATCACCCAGGGGTACAAAGGCAAGGACCAAGATTGCAAGAATAAGCGCTTCAAAGGAACTTGCTACATCTGCAATAAAGAGGGACACAAGGTGAATGAGAGTCGTCCCAAAAAGAACAAGAAACACCATCCACAGGCAAACCTGACTGATCATGCGTCGCCAAGCATATCATCTATGGTGTCACAGGTGAATCTGACAACCAACAATAATGATATGTGGGTAGACAATGGGGCTACTTGGCACATCTGCTCTGAGAAAATATTATTCTCTGAATATTTAAAACTAGAGCATGTTGAGCAACTCAGCCGTCTCTAAGGTTGAGGGAAAGGGAAAGGTCATCTGAAGTAGATATTTAGGAAGGAGCTCACTTTGAATGATGTACTATGATTGATAGTGAAAAATGAATTTTTATCATAACATTTACCATCACATTTTCATATTTATTCATTTAATTCTGCACATTTATTAATATCTTGTAATTTATTGTGTGCAGGCCTCGAAATAATAAAAAGAAAGAATTAAAGCTTAAAAAGAGCCCAAAAGCCCACATTTGAAGCCCAAGTGCAAAAGTGCAAATATCAATTGTCAAAGTGCAAATACACAAGGGCTAAAGTTGCAATTATCAAAGAAGAGGGAAGGATAGACTTCTATCCAACCCTAAACACTTGCAGGATGAGGATAAAAGCCAAAGATAAGAGTGCAAAGATAAGGAAATTCGTGGATAAAGATATTGGGAGATTTGAAATCTAGATAACTTGATTCCCAAGTTATATCCAAATCCCATGATAAAGAGCCACGATGCAGCTTCCAGAAGTAAACGCCCAGATGGACGGACCAGGAGAAGCCACGCGCCAAAGCGCGTGGCAATCTGCCACCAAAAATGCCGCAATTCCACGGCAAAAGCCGCAATTACACGGCATTTCTGATGAGATCGGGCACCGGATTTCGTGTACAGATTTATCCAGGACTCTTCTCCCTTCTGCACCTATAAATACCCCCTGCAGTGCAACGTACAGAGTCGTCCAGCGCAGTACAGGGCAAAATTAGGGTTTCTTCTAGGTTTTCTTCTTTTGTAATTAGGGTTTTCTTTTTATTTTCAAGAGAGAGAGGCTTATGTTGAGCGTGACACCGATGTACCTCCCTCTTCTCTGCCATTGTACTAATTAATAAAGGTAATCTTTTCTTTTGTTTATTGTTCTTATATTTTACTTTTCTTTTTGTTTTCTCGTCTTTTTTCTCTTTGATCTATGTTGGTTTATATGAGCATGCAAGTGATTTCTGAAGCACGAGTATAACGAGTCTTAGCGAGAGCCAACGATATTTCATGGAGTTGTTCTCCTCCTCAAGGTGCGTATCAATTCATGCTTACCAAGGTTTGATGATCTAATGCGAACAGGGGACTGAGATCGATCCTATGGTTTATGCGTTCATGCCTCCAAAGCAAGGTAGAAAGTGTTAAGATTTCGTGTTATTCTTCAACCAAGGTTAGTATTTCTTTTATTTTATTTTATTTTCTTTTCTTTTTGTAGATTAAATCACAACTCTTCTCCAAATTCTTTCTTTGCCGACTCATTGTAAAATACCACCTTCTTCTTATCTTAACTTAAAAATAAATAAAAATTTTAGAGAATCTTACAAACGCTTCCATCGCTAGTCCCTCCCTGAGGATCACGACCCGCATAGCCACTGCTACCGCAGATTAGTATTGAGAACCTCGCACACCTTTAATTCTCAGATCTAATATTTTATATTTTGTGTGCAGGTAAATCTCAGTCAACAAATTGGCGCCGTTGCCGGGGAGGGACGGTAAGTTTTTATCTCTAAAAAAAAAATATTAACTATTCTTTTATTCTTTTCTGTTTGCAGGTTTGGAGAACAGGAAACAGAAACATAGCAGCAGCAGTGGACATACAGCTATTCTGTGCCTCTGCCCCCGAAGGCAGAGCACCAGAACCTACTGTATTGCCGCGGATCCGCGGCCAGAGCCGCGGAAACGCGGCAACAGTAGAGAACTACTGATTCAACTTTTTGCAGGTTGCTACAAATTGTAAATTCTGTTTACTGCTCTATTCTGTTTTGTTCTGTGATATACCTGTAAATTGCTAATAATTCAACAGTAAATTATTTGTTGTTAAAAATAAAAATTGATTAGACATTTGCATATTAGGCATGTGTCTTTTCAATTTATTTATTTTTACTGTTGAAGAGTGCTGGGGAGGCAAGGTACGTACGCATTGCATGTAGAATAGGACTCATCTCTTGGTTGATTTTCTGCTTTGAGTGATTCTTATCTACTTATCTTGTACACTTGCACTAATTCATCTTAAGGGCATAACCCATTAACAAGATAAGGTGGGGATTTCATCACCCTTCCTTAGCCCAAAAATCATATCCAAAGCACTCACTAACCCAAGCCTAACTTAAAAATTAGTAGACGTTGGCCCTAGGGACATCTCGGACTCAATAGGAGATTATCCTAAGGGGGAACAGTGTTGGAAGTTGACTCTTACCAAATCAGTGTCTAGGAAGGGGATTGAGGGCCGAAAGCCCGAAGATTGGTGGTTATTTAATTAAGGAACGTCTTTAACGGAAAACCTCCCACCACTCTTGCCCTGACCTGGCTGATAAACTTGTGGTCAAAGTCTGCACCCTACCTCCTATGGATAGTCTAACCAGTTAGGAGTCGTCTAGGTCATAGGTCTACCCTAACTTAGGTTAGAATTTTTTTCTTTTTTTTGTTTGTTTATTTGTTTGTTTTCTTTTTTTTCTTTGTTTGTGTTGGTGTGATATGGCATATAATAATAATTCCAATTTTAATCCATATTACACACCTAACTATTATTCGGATATTACCAACCCGGCATATCATAACTTTGACCAATCTAGTATGCCGGAATGGTCTTATCCGAATGACTATAACCCACACTCCCCATCTTATGACCATAATTTTCATACTTTCAACTCTTCACAGAGTTCATGGGGTTTCGAGTCTCCCGAGTTTAATTCTCAACCAAATTGTCCTTCATATCCATCTAGTAATGATTCATACTCTGATCCCCCTATTCAGAATAGATCACTATCTATCGGGGAAATGATAAGTATGCATAAGACCAAGCAACAATCACCATCAATCGCAGACATGATGATGGTGAGTCCACCGACTCACAACTTCATCACGATTACCCGTCTTATTTTCAAGTCCAATCAGAACATGATGCACCTATCGACTATGAAGGGATGCTTGCAGTCATGACTCAGGCTAAATTAGCCCGTGATCATGACATAGATTTGATGGTTCAATCTTTACATTCTCACAGTTCGGCCATTTCCGCTTTCGTTGACCACTCGCTTAGAGCCGACGAACCAAGTTGCTTTGGACAACAAGATTCTAATTCAGTACCATCATGTGAACTTGCCGAAACTTCAAAATCTGATAACTTGGCAAGTTTTTCCTTTCATGAATTAGAACTTGAACATGAATATGATCATGATCTTCAACTTGATGATTCAATTTTATTTCCTGATCCAATAATGACTCCAGTGTCTCCACTTGATTTCACTTTTCCCGAATCAATATTGGATCCTATTCCAATTCATAATGAAATTGAATCACCCATTTTAGATGATCATATTGAACTTGACCAATTGTGCAATTTTGAAAATCCTATGGATAAATTGGCAAGTTCTTTTTATTACATTGAACCCAATGAGATATGCGACCTAGATTCTCACAATCTCT
The DNA here is from genome assembly GCA_038442645.1 of Agave tequilana. NCBI lineage: Eukaryota > Viridiplantae > Streptophyta > Magnoliopsida > Asparagales > Asparagaceae > Agave > Agave tequilana. The sequence continues at coordinate 60,199 of JAVJIF010032966.1, read as the reverse complement.
TTACTTCTGAAACTGATTGTACAATTCTGACAGAAGATGTTGACCTTAGTTTTGAAGAATTGTATGGCGATGAGCTAGAATTCCTTAATATTGGAAGTAAAGAGATATCACCCATATTAGGTCACATTCCATTGTGGGAAGAAGATTGTGGACTTGAGTTTCAATTTCTTGACTTGGACTCAATTCTTGAACCTAGCCCAACTCCTGAGCCCTTACTTGATTTGAGCATCTTCCTTGAGTCGGTATTCGTTCCCGTACCTATAATGTCCAAGTCAATAATTCCATCTTTTCATACTCCATTTTGGGACAAGGAAGTTGAGACAATTTGTTGCCCAAAGGCCCTTCACCCTAGTTTTGATGATGATCAACTCATGTAGTTATAGTTACTAATGATCTTGTGTTTAATTAGTGACAGATTCATGATCAAGATCTTAGTAGGTGCATAGCTCAACAAAGGATAAAAGAACAAGATTTGGAGCTTGCATGTGGTGATCCAAGGAGTTTTTGGATCAAGCTTGGACCAAGTCAAGAAGATGAGAAGCCTTCAAGGGAAGACTTCAAGAAGTTGAAGACTTGTGTCTAGGTATAAGATTTGTATTTTTGTTTTAGTAAAAAATGTAAAGGATAGATAGTTGGTGGATTGCTCAAGTTATATCACACACACACACTCTTGATAGAACTCTTGATTTAATTGATTTCATAAAAGATTTCTTTTTAGAAAAGAATTTTTATTTAGAACAAAGATTTTCTTTGAGACAAAATATTTATCTTGGATTTTGGTATTTCAAGTTTGCATATCTTATAACCAAAACCATACTTAGTGCTTATTGTCAAAAACTAGATATTACATCTTAATTATGTAGTGGATCATATCCATACACACCATGCTTTTAAATGAACTCAAATATCTTGTTTTTGTATTTGATGAAGATTTAGAAAAACAAGTTTGGAAAAACATGTTTTGAAAAAATACATTTTGGTTATTGAGCTAATATTTCCAAGTTACAAAAATAGACCAAAACATCTATAACATGTCTTGATTTTGTGCAAGCATGTTTGTTCTTTCAAGTATATTGGTAAAACTATTTTTGTAGAATTTCTATGTATTTTTAGGATTTTATAAAAGATTTTTAAATCCTGTTTTCTGACCTGGAAACTGGCTGACAGGCCAAACCGGTCGACCGGTCCGGTCGACCGATGTGCACAGCCCTGTGCACGTTGTCAGCACAGTGGCCGGTCGACCGGGTCGGTCGACCGACCAAGAGAGCTTTGCTCTCTGGAAATATCAGTCGACCGGGCCGGTCGACCGACAGTTCATTCCAGGTTATCGGTCGACCGAGCCGGTCGACCGGTGGCTGCAACGGTCAGAAAAATGACCGTTGGCCGGTCGACCGGCGGTCGACCGCCAGCTCTGACAGAACCCCAACGGCTCTATTTTTCTGAAGCCTATAAATTGGGATTTTGTCATCTGTTTTGAGGTTAACATTTAGGAGACTTCTTGAGCTGTTTTTCAGACACTTTTAGAGGAGTTTCTCTACAAGATTTTAGTGCAAATACTTCCAATCAAAAGGAAGAGTTTTTATCAAGAGAGTGTTTAAGTGATTTCTTGTGTTTTCCAACAAAGCTTTCTTTCCTTCATTTTCTCACCACACACTTGAGCTTTCCATTGCTAGATATTCTTATAGGTGTGTTGTAGTGAGAATGCTCTTTAGGTGATCAAGTGTTGTGATCATCAAAGAGATCCTTTCTTTGTATTTGAGGAGACGGGCAAGTGTGCTCGTTGTTGGTGGCTAGAGTTCGGTTGTGAACTCTTGGTGGTTCGAGGTACGGCCTCGGCGAGTCGGTGGACTTGCGTGTGTACGGGACTTGGGAGTCCGAGGGTTTGTAGGTGTACGGCACCGAGGAGAGATCCGGTGGGATCTTACATAGTGGAAATCCTTCGTGTGTCGAAGGCGGGGATGTAGAGCAAGTGTGCTCGAACCTCGAAACAAACCCTTTGTGTTTGCGATTGCTTACTCTATCCCTCTCTCTCTCTTTGTCTCTTTTATATCTTGCATTCAAATTTATTGTGTTCATCTTATATATGCATGATATATTCTCTTGTGCTCATAATTGATATACATACTTGCTTGGGATTGTTGTTAACACTTGTATTCAACCAAGAGAGCCAACGCGGCACCTCAACCCATTCAAGGGGAATCTAGAGGAGCTTGTCCAGAGCCTCGCAAGGGGAATTCGGCAACACTCTTGGTTATACATAAGTGTTAAATTAATAAGAAGCTATAATTTGGTCAACTTAGTTTTAATTCCGCATTATTTGTTCATAAGTGACCTTTAGATTAGCCATCACCTATTCACCCCCCCTCTAGGTGATCTTACAATTGGTATCAGAGCTAGCGCTCTTGATAAGGGTCTAACAACCTAAGAGTTAAAGATCCTACATTTGGGCTAATCACAATATTTGTTGTACACACACACCTCACCATGGACTTTATGTCACCACCCACCTTTGACATCCTTAACATCCAAACTTGGAAGGTTAAGATGTCCTTGTTCCTCAAAGCCCTAGGATTTAGTGTCTATCTTGCTACTACTAATAATGATTATTGTTCAAATAGCAAGTACATTGAGGCTAATGCAAAAGCCCTTCATGCTCTTAAATGTACCCTAAGTGATGATTATTTATCTAGGGTTTCTAACATTGAATCGGCTTTTGTAGCTTGGAACACCCTCATCTCCCTTGGCAAAAATGAACAATACTATGCGGGGAGTGATTCGGATGTTGGAAGCGACACCTCCAACAAGTGCTACATGGTCCAAGGGGATGACCCCCTTGAGGTAAATACCGAATCCGATGATGAGGATGCTAGTATGTCATATGATGAGCTAAATTCTTTATGCCAATTATTGCTTGAAAGATATGACATAATTAAGAAAGAAAATAAAATTTTGAAAAAGGACATTGCTTGCATGCATAATGAACATGATTCATGTAGAGATAACATTGCATGCTTAGAAAAGAATAATAAAGATTTGAAAAAGAACATTGATTGCATGCATGTAGAAAATGATTCTTTTAGAAATAAACTTGCATGTTTAGAAAAAGAAAATAATGATTTGAAAAATGAGAATGTTTCCCTTATGTCTAAATTGAATGATTTATGTGAAGGGAACACTATTTTGAAGGATAATATTGCTATGGTTGAAAAACAAAAAGAAAGTATTTTGGAAGAAAATAAATCTTTAAAAAGAAAATTTGTTGAAAAAGAAAAAGATAATGTTTGTAAAAAGAAAAAGAAAAATGATTCTTCATCTCATCATGCTTTTCATGCCACATCTAATGAGATTAAGAATATGAAAATAAGATGGATAATTTGAGCTCTAATTTGAGCACATGTGCATTCAATCATTCTAAGTTGGAATCTTTGTTTCAAAAGAAACAAGTTCCTCATGCTCATGCACATCATCATACTCATCATGCTCATGCTTATGGTGCACACACGATCACAATCACACTCATAAGCATCATGCTAAGGTGTACATTTGTACACATTGCGGCCGCAAAGGCCATCTAGCAAGATACTGTTTTGATAAGAAACCATATTTATATTTTGCTAAGTATAATAAATTTTGGGTTTCTTACAACAATGCTAACCCCAAAGGACCCAAGAAAACATGGGTACCAAAACCCCCACCCTTTGATTTTGATGTAGGTGAGGGCTCTCACAAGACGTGAGAGGATTGGTGCCTTGGTAGCCAATGCAATGGACATGATGGACAAACATTGGGATGCATTGCTATCAAGGAATCTTGGTGGGAAAGACCACCATGCTTGGAGCTTTGAAGTTGGTAACAATTTCTTAACTCCTATTTTTATATACATGCTTTTACTTATTTCATACATTCATAGCATGTTCATGATTTTGTTTGATTTGTGCTTTATGTGGTATTTACATGCTTGGATGTAGAATTTGTCAAACTTGCATTTATACATGTACACATAGTGAATTACAATTGACTCATATATGATTGAACTTCATGCTCACTTGTATCCACTCTATGCATGTGTATAATCTAGTTTTGATGATTCTCTTTTATACATGTTTTTGCCAAATTTTTTTTTGTGTGATTTACTTCATGTATATGCATGCTTAATTCAAATCTAATAAATATACATGTATACCCGTGAGTCTCTTGCCTTCATGCAAACATTTAATAGACTCTTTTATTTTTGGGATATGTATGCATATTGTTGGATTTGTATAATTCATACATATACCATGTAAATTTTTTTTGATGATTTGTTTTGATACAAATGATTTTTGTGTGTTGTTAAATAAAAATTTTAGTCATGATTTGATTTGGACTTCTATGACTATTTTCATGTAGATACTATTTACATAACCTTTGAACACTCTATCTTTAAGAAAATATATAATTTGGAGCTTTATGGAATATGAGTGCTTGAACTTTTATGTATTTAGTATTATTCATGAAAAACATATGATTTTTATTTTATGAAGGATCTTTAACTAGTTTGTCAAAAATTTAAAACTAGTTATCTATTCTTCAAGTATTGCACATAATTCTATTTTTATGGATAAATTCTTTTGTGATTTCAAAATTTTTGATGCTACATTGTATTGAATATTAGTTTAGATGTTAGTATTTGTCAACACTTGGATTTATACTTGTACACCTTATGGACCACAAATAAATCTATATATGATTGGGTTGAATGCTTATTTGTGCCTATTAGATGTACTAGTATAGCCTTGTGTTGATGATCATTACATTCTTAAACTTGTATTCCCAATTGGATTTATGTTTTGATCATGTGATTTCATTTCATGTATAAGTTTCTTTTGCCAAAACATTAAAATATACATGGATAACCCTTGAGTCATTTGCTTTTCATGCAAATCTATTTATGAGGACTCAATTGTATTTTGGGGATATGTATGTATACTTAATGTCTTGTCAAAACATACATATGCTATGAAATATAATTTTGATGATTTTCATATATTAAAATTTGTGATGATTTTCGTATTTTCAAAATTTATGATTTTAAGGAATATTGAGTTTTATTGCTAATTTTCATGATACCATGTTTCACATAACACTATCACACTCACTTCTTTTTGATATGGACTTTATGGATAGAGTGCTTTTAGTGCCTTGTGTTTCATTGATCTTTCATGAAAAACTTTTTAACTTATTCCTTGATGGAAGGATCTCGTACTAGTTCTTAAAACAAGTTCATTTAACTAGTTCGAATTCTTCATATGGTAGATTATATGATGTATACACTTATGCTTACTTTTCAATTGGTATCATTGGATATTTTCAATTGGTATCAATTTGACTCTTGTTGTATATACTCATATTTTGTTCTTTCATATATGTATGTATCTACTTCAATTGATATACTCTTTTCATACATATATATGATTTGTACTTGTGCTTTAGCTAAAATTGACTCTTATATTTTTAAGCACAAAGTTGTTAATGCTAAGCTTACTTCAAATCTTATTTATCTTCAAGCTTATGCATTGTATTTCATAATTGGTATCAAAATTCAAAATTTGGTTGTTCTACATTTGGTACCTTAAAAGAAAATATTGTATTTTAAGATATTTCAAAATTTTGTTTTCATAAGAAAAATTCAAAATTTTTGATTTGTATTGTCTATATGCAAGGAGAGCTTAACATCTCTTCCATATGTAGATTCATGTTGAGTATATTATAATTTGAGGAGCTTGACAACTCTTCTTTTCATGATATACGTGTGTAGGGGGAGCTTCACATCTCCTCTTATGCATGACATATTATACGTTATGTGAATTAGGGCTTGTCATCCCTCTTTCATGTAATGTATATGTGTCGGGAAGCTAACTTAACGTCTTCCTCTTCATGAATTTATATCGCATATAAATTTTATTGATTGATTTGTATTTACCCTCCTTGATTTCCTTATTTTGACAAAAAAAAAAAGGGGGAGAAAAATTTGTTTGATGTCTTTTTCTTTGAACCCTTTGTTGATGATTGACAAAAAGGGGAGAATAATTTGTGATTTTATATGCATGATTTCATGATTTCCTTACTTAAGGGGAGAAGTATTTGGTTCCTTGCTTAAGGGGGAGTAAGATTTGTATTTATGCATATATGTTGTCTTGCAATTAGGAGCAAAAGATTTGATTTATGATTTGATTTATATGATTGCATCTCCTACATTGCATACATGTCATGTGCTTTTATTGACATATCTTTTATTTATTTGGTATGCATGAGTTAAGGGGGAGCTTCTTTGAAGCTTTACTTTAATCCATGCATATATAACTCCATGAGTTTTGTCATCATCAAAAAGGGGGAGATTGTTGGCCCAAAGGCCCTTCACCCTAGTTTTGATGATGATCAACTCATGTAGTTATAGTTACTAATGATCTTGTGTTTAATTAGTGACAGATTCATGATCAAGATCTTAGTAGGTGCATAGCTCAACAAAGGATAAAAGAACAAGATTTGGAGCTTGCATGTGGTGATCCAAGGAGTTTTTGGATCAAGCTTGGACCAAGTCAAGAAGATGAGAAGCCTTCAAGGGAAGACTTCAAGAAGTTGAAGACTTGTGTCTAGGTATAAGATTTGTATTTTTGTTTTAGTAAAAAATGTAAAGGATAGATAGTTGGTGGATTGCTCAAGTTATATCACACACACACACTCTTGATAGAACTCTTGATTTAATTGATTTCATAAAAGATTTCTTTTTAGAAAAGAATTTTTATTTAGAACAAAGATTTTCTTTGAGACAAAATATTTATCTTGGATTTTGGTATTTCAAGTTTGCATATCTTATAACCAAAACCATACTTAGTGCTTATTGTCAAAAACTAGATATTACATCTTAATTGTGTAGTGGATCATATCCATACACACCATGCTTTTAAATGAACTCAAATATCTTGTTTTTGTATTTGATGAAGATTTAGAAAAACAAGTTTGGAAAAACATGTTTTGGAAAAATACATTTTGGTTATTGAGCTAATATTTCCAAGTTACAAAAATAGACCAAAACATCTATAACATGTCTTGATTTTGTGCAAGCATGTTTGTTCTTTCAAGTATATTGGTAAAACTATTTTTTGTAGAATTTCTATGTATTTTTAGGATTTTATAAAAGATTTTTAAATCCTGTTTTCTGACCTGGAAACTGGCTGACAGGCCAAACCGGTCGACCGGTCCGGTCGACCGATGTGCACAGCCCTGTGCACGTTGTCAGCACAGTGGCCGGTCGACCGGGTCGGTCGACCGACCAAGAGAGCTTTGCTCTCTGGAAATATCAGTCGACCGGGCCGGTCGACCGACAGTTCATTCCAGGTTATCGGTCGACCGAGCCGGTCGACCGGTGGCTGCAACGGTCAGAAAAATGACCGTTGGCCGGTCGACCGGCGGTCGACCGCCAGCTCTGACAGAACCCCAACGGCTCTATTTTTCTGAAGCCTATAAATTGGGATTTTGTCATCTGTTTTGAGGTTAACATTTAGGAGACTTCTTGAGCTGTTTTTCAGACACTTTTAGAGGAGTTTCTCTACAAGATTTTAGTGCAAATACTTCCAATCAAAAGGAAGAGTTTTTATCAAGAGAGTGTTTAAGTGATTTCTTGTGTTTTCCAACAAAGCTTTCTTTCCTTCATTTTCTCACCACACACTTGAGCTTTCCATTGCTAGATATTCTTATAGGTGTGTTGTAGTGAGAATGCTCTTTAGGTGATCAAGTGTTGTGATCATCAAAGAGATCCTTTCTTTGTATTTGAGGAGACGGGCAAGTGTGCTCGTTGTTGGTGGCTAGAGTTCGGTTGTGAACTCTTGGTGGTTCGAGGTACGGCCTCGGCGAGTCGGTGGACTTGCGTGTGTACGGGACTTGGGAGTCCGAGGGTTTGTAGGTGTACGGCACCGAGGAGAGATCCGGTGGGATCTTACATAGTGGAAATCCTTCGTGTGTCGAAGGCGGGGATGTAGAGCAAGTGTGCTCGAACCTCGAAACAAACCCTTTGTGTTTGCGATTGCGTACTCTATCCCTCTCTCTCTCTTTGTCTCTTTTATATCTTGCATTCAAATTTATTGTGTTCATCTTATATATGCATGATATATTCCCTTGTGCTCATAATTGATATACATACTTGCTTGGGATTGTTGTTAACACTTGTATTCAACCAAGAGAGCCAACGCGGCACCTCAACCCATTCAAGGGGAATCTAGAGGAGCTTGTCCAGAGCCTCGCAAGGGGAATTCGGCAACACTCTTGGTTATACATAAGTGTTAAATTAATAAGAAGCTATAATTTGGTCAACTTAGTTTTAATTCCGCATTATTTGTTCATAAGTGACCTTTAGATTAGCCATCACCTATTCACCCCCCCTCTAGGTGATCTTACACAATTAACTCTGAAATTTATTATGAAATTTGAAAATTTGATGGGGTGGAAATACTAAAAATTGATTATACATATATTTTAGTGGGTTATGTAAGGAAAGTTTCTGGTGGGTTCCACAAAATTATCTGTCATCTTGATTGGGCCGCATTTCGTGGACCAATTAGACCACCTCCGGAACCACCACCCTAAGGTAACTTCCGCCTTCCCTTGTTCTGTTTCATGCATATATGCATTCATTCATGAGGACAATGCATGAGATAAGTGTGGGGGTGGGCTTTACTAACATACTAACATAAGTAGACACTAACAAAATTTGCTAATAAAAAAAATTTTAAAAAAAATGTTATAAAAAGGACAGTATTTTGACTTATTTTTTGAAAGAAACCTAAGTTAGTTTTAAGGATTAGGAAAATCATGATTAGGATTTCTAAAAACTTGGTCAAAATAAATAAATTGTTGAATTTTTAAGTATAGGAGGAGAAATTGAATAAGTAGTTAGTCTTAATTTTTACCTTAATGAAATGTGCATACCAAATGCATATCTAGGATTCTAAGACAAAGACCTTGTGCCTCATAAAAAAAAAGAAAAAAAATCACCAATTAAGCTGATACATGTGCCTCAAGAAGCATAAGTATTCATGCCTAAAGGTGAGTAAATAATAATAAAACCTTAGTTTCGTGGCCTGGTTCACTCGAATTTGAGTCCGCGGGGTGTTTTCTCATCTGGTGCCCTAAAGCCGACCGGTTTGGGAGTCATCGACTTTAAGTTCGCTACATGGGTGGATTAGAAAGCCTAAACTAAGAAAAATTACTTATATGTATTAACACATCTAATAATCAATTAGTTAGGTATTAGGGCCTCAAGAAGCCTTTATACTTACACGAAAGAAAATTAGATGAGTTATACACATCAAAAAAAAAATAATTTATATATATATATATAAATAAATAATAAAGAGGCATGAGAGTCCAAGTTAAGGAATTCCTAGTAAAAACATAAGGATGCATATGATTTTTAGTAACGAAAAGACTATATTAGAAATTCAATTTTAATTCTTACCTAAAATGGAAAACAATTAACTTTATAAAGACTAAGTTTGAAGAATGAATAAAATGAGGATCCTAAAACTTATAGACTACTTAGTCTCTTCAAATATAATTCAAATATTTTCCTTTTTATGGATTTTGTGGGTGCAATCCGCTGAAAACCCTCACGAGACAACACTCGTCCTCTAGGATAACCTAGAGGTTTAACGGCTTGTTGCACGTGCTAAGTGCAATCGTGATTCCTACGAAAGTGAGTTAGGCTAGATTAATTTTTCTTTTCTTTTTCTTTTTCTTTGTTTTTACTCGAGGACGAGCAAAAAGATAAGTGTGGGGGTGTGATTGGTAGTGAAAAATGCATTTTTATCATAACATTTACCATCACATTTTCATATTTATTCATTTAATTCTGCACATTTATTAATATTTTGTAATTTATTGTGTGCAGGCCTCGAAATAATAAAAAGAAAGAATTAAAGCTTAAAAAGAGCCCAAAAGCCCACATTTGAAGCCCAAGTGTAAAAGTGCAAATATCAATTGTCAAAGTGCAAATACACAAGGGTTAAAGTTGCAATTATCAAAGAAGAGGGAAGGATAGACTTCTATCCAACCCTAAACACTTGCAGGATGAGGATAAAAGCGAAAGATAAGAGTGCAAAGATAAGGAAATTCGTGGATAAAGATATTGGGAGATTTGAAATCTAGATAACTTGATTCTCAAGTTATATCCAAATCCCATGATAAAGAGCCAGGATGCAGCTTCCAGAAGCAAACGCTCAGATGGACGGACCAGGAGAAGCCACGCGCCAAAGCGCGTGGCAATCTGCCACCAAAATGCCGCAATTCCACGGCAAAAGCCGCAATTACACGGCATTTCTGATGAGATCGGGCACCGGATTTCGTGTACAGGTTTATCCAGGACTCTTCTCCCTTCTGCACCTATAAATACCCCCTGCAGTGCAACGTACAGAGTCGTCCAGCGTAGTACAGGGCCAAAATTAGGGTTTCTTCTAGGTTTTCTGCTTTTGTAATTAGGGTTTTCTTTTTATTTTCAAGAGAGAGAGAGGCTTATGTTGAGCGTGACACCGATGTACCTCCCTCTTCTCTGCCATTGTACTAATTAATAAAGGTAATCTTTTCTTTTGTTTATTGTTCTTATGTTTTACTTTTCTTTTTGTTTTCTCGTCTTTTTTCTCTTTGATCTATGTTGGTTTATATGAGCATGCAAGTGATTTCTGAAGCACGAGTATAACGAGTCTTAGCGAGAGCCAACGATATTTCATGGAGATGTTCTCCTCCTCAAGGTGCGTATCAATTCATGCTTACCAAGGTTTGATGATCTAATGCGAACAGGGGACTGAGATCGATCCTATGGTTTATGCGTTCATGCCTCCAAAGCAAGGTAGAAAGTGTTAAGATTTCATGTTATTCTTCAACCAAGGTTAGTATTTCTTTTATTTTCTTTTCTTTTCTTTTCTTTTTGTAGATTAAATCACAACTCTTCTCCAAATTCTTTCTTTGCCGACTCATTGTAAAATATCACCTTCTTCTTATCTTAACTTAAAATAAATAAAAATTTTAGAGAATCTTACAAACGCTTCCATCGCTAGTCCCTCCCTGAGGATCACGACCCGCATAGCCACTGCTACTGCGGATTAGTATTGAGAACCTCGCACACCTTTAATTCTCAGATCTAATATTTTATATTTTGTGTGCAGGTAAATCTCAATCAACATACTACATGTTCCAGATATCCGTAAGAACCTAATCTCTAGATCAATCCTTAGTAAGAAAGGTTTTAGAATAGTTTTCGAATCAGATAATTTTATACTTACTAAGGGTGGAGTGTATGTGGGTAAGTGTTATCTTGTTGATGGCCTATTTAGGCCAATGTTGCTGTAGTAGACAAAAAATCCGTGTATCTATACCATAAGCTTATCAAAAAAGGAAAAACTTCTGTTTATTTGCTTGAGTCTCTTATTTTATGGTATGCTAAATAAGGGCATGTAAATTACAATTCATTGTAAAACTTGTCTAATCTAGGATATATTCCTAAACGCAACTTGGAAGAAATTCACAAGTGTGAGATTTATGTTGAGGCCAAGTTCGCGAAAAATTCATTTCTCTCAATTGATCGAAATACAGAACCTTTAGGGTTAATTTATAGTGACTTGTGTGACTTGAAAATTGCGCCAACAAGAGGTGAGAAAAAGTATTTTATAAATTTTATTGATGACTGTACAAGATATTGTTATGTGTATCTACTAAAGAGTAAGGATGAGGCAATTAATATGTTTATAACATATAAAGTCGAAGTTAAGAATCAACTCAATAAGAATATAAAGATTCTAAAATCTGATCAAGGCAGAGAATATGAATCAAACAAATTTAGTGAGTTATGTGCTAATTTGGCATAATTCATCAAACTACAACTGTTGGCCCATAAGGTTACACTCTCCATTTGTTTAGAGTTTTGATGATAACAAACCAAATAGGAGCTATATGGTACTAATTAGTTTGTTAAGATAAGTTTCAGGTTTTGTACCATATTTGGAGACCATTGCTTAGCTATTGTAAGAAATTCTAGGTTCATAAAGTAAGAAGGCTTTTTGCACTTCAAGGAAGGAACATAGAAGAGAAGGCTCTAGCAAGGCATTGCATGGCTCAAAGACTTCAAGATTGCTCAAGATAATTTATTAGATTGTTTTTAGTTTAGAGTTTTTGTTAAAGAATAGTGAATAGGTTTGAAGCTCTAACACACACGTTTTTGCGCACATCCTATTTCTAAGTTTATTTCATATAAATTATACAAAAATATTTTGATACAAAATCCTCTGCTTATAAATCTATGTTTATGTTTTATACTTATTCCTATTTAAAACATCCTTTGATAAAAGTAGTTATCTCCTTAAAATTCTTTTGAAAATTTGATTTTTGACCTGAGCCGGTCGACCGCCCCGGTCGACCGTTCCTGTGACAGGCTGCACCGGTCGACCGTCCGGGTCGACCGAGGTTCTGGCAAATGCACGTATCAGTGTGCATGTCTCACGGTCGACCGTGACGGTCGACCGAGACGAGCCTGACTGTAAGTCCTTACTCTCTGTTTGTTTGGGTCGACCGGGCCGGTCGACCGTAGCCTGCAACGGCTATTTTTTTTTAACTCACGGTCGACCGGGCGGTCGACCGGACTAACCGTTTGAACAGTAACGGCTAGTTTTCTGAGCTGTTTATTTTTGTCCTTTTCTCACTTAAGTGAGTTTAAATGACTTGTTTTGGTTTTAATACATTCTGATTAGCCTTAAAAATGTTTTATCTTTAAACCCTAGCCCTCTCCTATAAATAGGGGTGTTTGGGGAGAGATTGGATTACCTATTCATTACAAGAAAAATTCAAAAGTTTAAGGCATTCAAAGAGCTTGGTTTCTTGGCTTTTGTGCTGAAATTCTCTCTCAATTTCTGAAGTGTTTTCAAGAATTCTCTGATTTCATTTTCTTTTCTCTTTGCACACAAGAGCTTCATTCCTACTCATTGTTCTCTAAGGACCTTTGTAAGGGAAGAGAATTTTGAAAGAGAAAGTTTGTGGTCTTTTGACTACCAAGAGAGAACTTGTACTTGAGATTGTGGAGTTGGGTACTCCGGTGTATTTGTGACATCTTTGTGATAGTGGAAGTGGTTGGAATCCTTCTGGGGAAGGCGGGGAAGTAGAGCTGGGTGCTCGAACCTCGATAACAATTCTTTGTGTTTGCGTTTGGTTTACTTTTCTTGTTCTTGCACTACTTTCATAGCTATTGTTGCTTGCTTTTGTTTGTCATTGCTATATTCACTTGTTGTCATTCATCTTGTCAATCATTGTCCCATACAACAAGGTTGCATTGCGCACCTCCAACTCATATTTACGAGGAATCAGGAGGAAGGAGTTCAGAACCCTTCACGGGGCATTCGGCTCTTAGTCTTGTTTTGGGAGATTGTTGCATCATATTTTTAAATTGTGCATTGATTAGCATTATCACCTATTCACCCCCCCCTCTAGGTGATTTTCAACAACACCATATACTCCTCAGCAAAATGGGATTACTGAACGAAAGAACAGAACTTTGAAGGAGATGGCTAATTCCATACTCGTAAGTTCTGAAACTCCATAGAACTTGTGGAGGAAGCTCTGTTAACTGTAAATTATATTCTAAATAGAGTACCCCACAAGAATCTTGGTCATATACCATTTGATCTATGGCATGGAAGGGTACCTTCCTATTATTGCCTTAAAATGTGGGGGTGTCTTGCGAAGGTACTAGCACCAATGCCTAAAATGACTAAGTTGGAAGCAAGAACAATGGACTGCATATTCGTAGACTATGCCTTAAATAGCAATGCCTATAGATTTTTTGTACATCAATCAGAAATACCAGATATTCATGTAAACATGATTATTGAATTTAGAGATGTTGTGTTCTTTGAAGACATCTTTCTATACAAATGGAAAAAAGATAAGACTTCTGGGGAAAAACACACGAGATGGCATTCAGGGATGAAACTGAAAAATACCTAGAGGGGGGTGAATAGGCGTTATGCTAATCAAATGCCCTTTTTAAAAACAAGTTAAGATATATGATGCAAGCGGTCACTCAAAATAAGAAATTGAAGCCGAATTCCCCGTCAAGGGCTCTAGAACTTTTCCTCTTTGATTCTTCTAGATTATGAGTTGAGGTACTTAATTGCTTCCTTGTTGATATGAGTATAAACCGAAAATGTAAGAAGAATTGAGTGCAATAATGAAAACAAGGCAAGTAGTAGCACAAGTAGAAGAATGTAAAACAACAAAGGAAATCAAACGCAAAGATAAGAGAATTTGTTTCGAGGTTCGAGCCACTGCTCTATGTCCCCGCCTTCACCACTATGAAGGATTTTCACTAAATCCATAAAGGAAACTTCCATATAGGAACCGTACACCCAAGGGATTACAATTGGTCTACACAAGACCAGAGTAACCAACTCCAACAATACTATCCTCACACAAGAGGAACCACAACTCAAAAGAATACAAGTCACTTGGTGATTTAGAAAGACCACAAACACTCTCTTACAACTTCTTATAGAGTGGAGTATGATTTTTGGCTCAAGAAGTAAAGTGAGAGAAATATTTCAGTAGTAAGAGTTTATAAGACTTGAAAAGCAACTGAAAAATTTTGCAATAGAAAGAACTTTGAAATGAAAAGCAATGAAACACTTCTTCTCTTGAAAATACTTGAAATTTGGATATTTTTCTTGTGTCAAAAACCAAAGACCCATAACCCCTATTTATAGGCAAAGAATAAATATCATTCATAAGTGTTACCAGGTCATTAGGGGTGAGTTTAGCCACTTGGAAACAAGAAATAGCTATTGGAACCCATAAAAAACAAAACAGATCCAAAATAGAGCCGTTGGTGTCCGTCTGGACAGCTGCTGGTCGATCGGCCGGTCGACCGGCAGGTCACTTGGCAAAGTAGCCGTTGGCTCCGGTCGACCGCTAGGTATTTAAAAAAAAAAGATTTTTGAACTGCCGGTCGGCCGGGCCGACCGACCGGCACAAACCGAGAGTTAGTGGCTTGCAGTCGGTCGACCGCAGGGGTTGACGGTCGACCGCCTCGGTCGACCGACTGACGTGCACATCCACGACCATAAGGCCCATTCGATCGGTCGGTCGACCGAGTTGGCCTGAAACAGTGACGGTCGACCGGCCGATCGACCATTAAGGCCTGAAATAGGATATAAACAGATTTTTGAATATGGAAATATTTTTAAAATAATTTTCATTGGTTTGAGGGTTAAGTAGAAAGGTATAGGAGATAAAATACATGTTCTAAACTTGATATAAAAATTTGAAAATTATGAAATATGTATATCAACCAAACATGCGACAAAACCAATACTACCAAAAGCTTGTATTTTTGAAAAGTGTATTTAGTGTGTGTAACTTCTTGAGCATGTTTATCATATCCTTACTCTTTAACATACTAAAAGTGTACAGGGGTCTAGGAGACTACAAGATCTTCAATCGGGCTTTTCCATTTGCATCGTTGAGTAACTTGAATTCTTATCCCATATTTGAGTCATCTTGAGTCAACACCACCTTCCTTTAGGGAAGAAACATCTTGAATCCTAAGAACCCTGAAATAATCTTAAACATTTAAACTTGATTAGTACAAATAACTATATATGTTTAATCATGAAAACTCTAAAACCGGGTGATTGTAAACTTGGGCCAACAATCTCCCCCTTTTTGATGGTGATAAAACATATAAGTTATTTATAAAAAAATGTGGAAAGAGCTTGAAAAAGCTCCCCCTCAAATCATGCTATCTTATCAAGAATAAGAGACAATTATTATAACAAAAATGAATTGAAAAGTATGCATTATGCATGAAAAAGAAATAATAACTCAAAAGTATTTCTCTCCCTTTTTTTAATGCATCAAAAAGGGTTAAGTCAATAAAACATGTTTGAAGAGTATTTGTAAAATTTTCATGAATCCATAATACAAACATTTAATTCATCACATATAAATGAAAATCTATTATAATCTAGTGGTTTAGTAAAAATATTCGCAAGTTGAAAATCGGTGAAAACATAATCAATTTCAATATCACCTTTCTCATAATGATATCTAAGAAAGTGATATTGAATGTCAATGTGTTTTGTCTTACTATGTTGATTTGCATTTTTAGTCATATGAATTGTACTCGTATTATCACAAAATATTTTAATATGGTCATAATGCAAATCATAGTCAAGGAGAGTATGTTTCATCCAAAGGATTTGTGCACAACAAGCCCCGGTCGTAACATACTCCTCCTCAGCGGTTGAGAGGGCTATAGAATTTTGCTTCTTAGAAGATCATGAAACAAGACAATTTCCTAGAAACTGACATGTTCCACTAGTACTCTTCCTATCCACTTTACAACACGCATAGTCGGCATCCGAAAAACTCATCATGAAAAATTATCCGGTCTTCGGATACCACAAACCCATTCCAATCGTGCCCTTAAGATGTCTAATAATGTGTTTTACCGCAATCAAATGGGACTCTTTAGAACACAATTGAAATCTAGCACAAAGACAAACACTAAACATAATATCCGATTTACTAGCCGTTAAATATAATAAACTACCAATAATACTACGATAGAGTTTAATGTCTACATTTATACCTTGTTCATCCTTATCAAGTTTTGTTGTGGTAGCCATGGGAGTTTTGCTTGTCTTAGCCCCTTCAAGCCCAAATTTCTTGATGAGTTCCTTCGTGTACTTGGCTTAATTTTCCTTTGCTTGATTTGGAGTCCAAGGAAGTAGTTAAGTTTGCCCATCATAGACATCTCAAATTCCTCCTTCATGCATGATTCAAAATCTTTGCAAAGTTTTTCATTAGTAGATCAAAATATAATATCGTCAACATATATTTGAACAATAAGAATATCATTTTCAACATGTTCAGTAAACAAAGTGGTATCTATTGTGCCTTTAGAAAAACCATTAGAAATAAGAAATGATGAAAGTCTTTCATATCAAGCTCTAGGAGCTTGTTTTAACCCATATAAAGCTTTGTCTAGTTTGAAAACAAAATCCAGATGTGTAGGATCAGCAAACTCGGGGGTTGTTCAACATACACCTCCTCTTCAATAAACCCATTTAAAAATACACTTTTGACATCTATTTGAAAAAGTTTGAAATCTTTATAGGAAGCAAAAGCAAGTGTTATCCGTATGGCTTCAAGCCGTGCTACGGGTGCAATGGTTTCCTCAAAATCGATACCTTCAATTTGGGTGTAACCTTGGGCCACTAACTTAGCTTTATTCCTAACAACATTGCCCGACTCATCCAACTTGTTCCTAAAAATCCATTTAGTGCCAATTATTGGTCTATCATGGGGTCTAAGGATAAGATGCCAAACTTGGTTGTGCTCAAATTGATTGAGCTCCTCTTGCATAGCAAGCAACCAATATGAGTCGCCCTCGGCTTCGAGGATGTTCTTTGGTTAAAATGAGAAATAAAAGCATAATGGCCACAAAGATCATGCAGTTTAGAACGAGTAGTTACCCCTTTTGATATATCATCTATAATTAGATCCTTGGGATGATGTGGAGTGAATCTCCAATCCTTTGGAAGTGGTTGTGGTTGCTCCACTTCAACTTCTTAAACTTCACTTTGCATATCAATTTTTGGCTCTTCTTCTTTTATAGGTGAGTCCTTCAAGGTTATCCTCTCCATGTCTTCACCTAAGGAGTCTTCACCTAAGAAAACTATTTCTACAACATTCTCAGCAAAAACATTAGATTCCTCAAACTTTACATGTATAGATTCTTCAATAGTCATTGTAGATTTATTGAAGACTCTATAAGCTTTACTAGTGTTACAGTAACCAATAAAAATAGCTTCATTAAGATTTTGCATCAAATTAACCTAAATTATCTTTAGTATTTAAAACGAAACATTTACAACCAAAAACTTTAAAATAAGAAACATTTGGTTTTCTTGAATAGTAAATTTAGAAAAAAGTTTTAGAAGTATTTTTGTAAAAGAAAATCCTATTTGATATTTAACAAGATGTGTTTATGGCCTCGGCCCATAGGTATTGAGGGAGACCTATTCATTTATCATAGTCCTAGCCATTTCTTGAAGTATTCGATTTTTCCTCTCAACTACTCTATTTTGTTGTGGAGTTCTAAGACAATATAATTCATGTTTAATTCCATTGTCTTCACAGTAAGTGATAAAGGATTGGCTATTGAATTCACCACCTCTATCACTCCTTATTCGTAAAATTGAAGAATCTTTTTCCTTTTCAACTCTTTTCCTAAATGTTTGAAAATGTGAAAAGACTTGATTTTTGTATTCTAAAAAGAATACCTAAGTAAAATGAGAAAAATCATCAACCAATACAAAGGCAAAACGATTCCCACTTAGATTTTTAATTTTAGTAGGACCAAACAAATCCATATTAATTAACTCCAAGGGTCGTGATGTCATGATATCCTTGATGGATTTGAAAGAGGACTTGGTTTGTTTCCCAAGTTGGCATGCATCACAAATGCAGTTCTTTTTAAAATTTCAAGTAAGGAATACCTTTCACTGTTTCCTTATTATTTTTCTAGATAGATGGTCAAAAGAAATATGGCCTAGTCTCCTATGCCACAATCAAGAGTCATCATTGAAGGCATTCAAACAAGTGGCATTACATTGCATATTAGATATATCAATCATGTATACATTGTTTTCACGAAATCCGAAAAGTATACATGCATTAGTTTGTCTGTAAAAAACATTACAAGTTAAGTCATCAAAAATCACATTAAAACTTTTATCACAAAGTTGACTAACACTCAAGAGATTATGCTTGAGGCCATCAACTAAAGCAACATTTTTAATCATAGGAGATGAACCAAGTTTAATGTTACCTATACCAACAATCTTTCCTTTGGAGTCATCTCTGAAGGTGACGGTGCCACCATTATGGTATCTTGATAGGGTTGCAAAGTTGTTGATATCCCAAGTCATGTACTTTGAGCAACCACTATCAAGATACCACCGCTCTCTACGTCTTTGAGATTTGGAGTGTACCTACATCATGCAACATAATTGTTGATTTTGGTACCCAAATTTTCTTGGGTCCTTTAATGTTAGCATTACGAACCCAAACATGATTATTTGAGGTATTTATTCTATCAAAATAAAATTTAGCTAAGTGACCCTTTCGGCCACAATAAGTGCATGCATAAATTTTACCATACATGAATGTATGATGAGTGTGAGGAGCATGATTGTTTGGTTTGTGCACATGTTTGGCATGATGAGAGTGCAAATGTTGTGACTTGTGAGCATGGGTGTGTGTAGCATGAGTTTGTTTCTTTGGGATATGTTTCTTAGGAAACATAGCCTCCAATTTAGATTTATCAAATTCACATTTCTTTAAACTTCTCCCAAAGAGTTAATTTTATTCTTTAGCATGGAAATCTCATCTTTATCCATCAAATAAAATTTAGCTTTATAAGAAATCTTATAAGCATCAAAATGTTTTTGAGTGGAAGTGAGAGTTGAAAACAATTCATCTTTTTCTTTTGTGAGCATGAAAATTTTGTGGTTAAGAGTTTCATTTTCGTTTTTCATTTTTAAATATTTCTTTTTAATAAAATCATAATTATGAGATAATTCTTCGAAAGCTTCTCCGAATTCATCCATGAATAATTCACAATCTTCAACAGATGATTTGGGGATTACCTTATTTGTGTTTTCATTAGCCATGAAACACATGTGAGCCGTGTCAACTTCATCTTCGGATTCACTCTCTGAATTCCAAGTAGCCTTTAAAGCCTTCTTCTTGTATGGTTTCTTGGAGGTGGAAGGTTTGCTCTTATTTTTCGGACACTCCGCAATGATGTGTCCTAGCTTCCGGCAATTGAAGCAAATGATCTTCTTTTCTTTCTTTCCTTGCCATCTTCTTCTATTTTGAAATTTTGCTTTGTTGTACATTCTCCGAACATTCTTCACAAAAAGAGAGAGATCTTCATCATCCTCTTCTTCATCATCTTCGTCGGAGTAGATGGAAGAGCTTTTGAAAGCGATTGCTTTCTTCTTTAGAGGAGCCATTTCTTCTCTAGCTTTTTTCTCCATCTCATGGGTCTTTAGGTTCCCAATGAGACCAATGAGTTCCATTTTCTTCTTGTCGTTGAGCTCCTTCAAGGTTGTAGCTTTGATTTTCTAAGATGGAGGGAGTGCACAAATGATCTTCCTCACCTTTTGATCGTTGTCAATGTTGTTACCTAATGAAGCAAGCCCATTAGTTATTTTTGTAAATTTAGTAACCATATCATCAATGGATTCATTTTCTTGCATGGTAAAGTTTTCATATTGGGAACGTAAGAGGTCAACTTTAGCTCTCTTAACTTGTGATGTTCCCTCATGAGTGACTAAAAGGCGAGTCCAAATCTCATATGCGGATTTACAATGTATGACTCTAGCAATGTCATCATCATTAAGAGCTTAAAGTAAGGCATAGTCTGCACTAGCATTTGCGTCAAACTCTTTTGTGATAATATCGGACCAAGTGTCCTCATCACCAAGGGTGCGCTAAAAGGTTAAGTCACCGCCTTTGCAACCCGGCTTCTAAGGATTGTAAAAACACAGTCATCTTAACCTTCCATATGGGAAGGTTAAGGCCATCAAACTTGGGTGGGGTCTTAATACCTTCGACTATCTTTACTAATGTGTATAAGGATGAAATATGAAAAAGATGATTAGATATTTAGGATCTCTCTAAGGTCGTTAAGCCAAGCAACTAGAGACCAAAGCTCTGATACCAATTGAAAAACACTTAGAGGGAGGGTGAATAGGTGTTATGCTAATCAAATGTCCTTTTTAAAAACAAGTTAAGATATATGATGCAAGCGGTCACTCAAAACAAGAAATTGATGCCGAATTCTCTATCAAGGGCTCTAGAACTTCTCCTCTTTGATTCCTCTAGATTATGAGTTGAATTGCTTAATTGCTTCCTTGTTGATATGAGTATAGACCGAAAATGCAAGAAGAAAAATTGAGTGCAATAATGAAAACAAGGCAAGTAGTAGCACAAGTACAAGAATGTAAAACAACAAAAAACAAAAGGAAATCAAAAGTAAACACAAGAGAATTTATTTCAAGGTTCAAGCCACTGCTCTACTTTCCCGCCTTCACCAATATGAAGGATTTTCACTAAATTCACAAATGAAACTTTCACACAGGAACCGTTCACCCAAGGGATTACAATTGGTCTACACAAGACCGGAGTACCCAACTCCAACAATACTATCCTCACACAAGAGGAACCACAACTCAAAAGAATACAAGTTACTTGGTGATCTAGAAAGACCACAAATACTCTCTTACAACTTCTTATAGAGTGGAGTAGTATGATTTTTGCCTCAAGAAGTAAGGTGAGAGAAAAATTTCAGTAGTAAGATTTTAGAAGACTTGAAAACTAACTAAAAAAATTTGCAATAGAAAAAACTTTGAAAATGAAAAGCAATGGAACACTACTTCTCTTGAAAACACTTGAAACTTGGATATTTTTCTTGTCAAAAACCAAAGACCCATGACCCCTATTTATAGGCAAAGAATAATTGCCATTCATAAGTGTTACCAGGTCATTAGGGATGAGCTTAGCCACTTGGAAACAAGAAATAGCCGTTGGAACCCATAAAAAATAAAACAGATCTAAAATAGAGTCATTGGTGTCAGTCTGGACAGCAGCCGGTCGACTGGCCGGTCGACCGGTAGGCCACTTGGCAAAGTAGTCGTTGGCTCCGGTCGATCGCCCGGTCGACCGCAGGTATTTAAAAAAAAGATTTTTAAACTGCCGGTCGACCGCACAAACCGAGAGTTAGTGGCTTGCAGTCGGTCGACCGCAGGGTTTGACGGTCGACCGCCTCAGTCGACCGACAGACGTGCACAACGTGCACATCCACGGCCATAAGGCCCAGTCGACCGGTCGGTCGACCGAGTTGTCCTGAAACAGTGACGGCCGACCGGTCGGTCGATCGTTAAGGCTTGAAATAGGATATAAATAGATTTTTAGATATGAAAATATTTTTAAAATAGTTTTCATTGGTTTGAGAATTAAGTAGCAAGATATAGGAGATAAAATACATGTTCTAAACTTGATATAAAAATTTGAAAAATTATGAAACATGTATATCAACCAAACATGCGACAAAACCAATACTACCAAAAACTTGTATTTTTGAAAAGTGTATTTAGTTTGTGTAACTTCTTGAGCACGTTTATCATATCCTTACTCTTTAACATGCTAAAAGTGTACAGGGGTCTAGGAGACTACAAGATCTTCAATCGGGCTTTTCCATTTGCATCATTGAGTAACTTGGATTCTTGATTCTGTATTTGAGTCATCTTGAGTCAACACCACCTTCCTTTAGGGAAGAAACATCTTGAATCCTAAGAACCCTGAAATAATTTTAAACATTTAAACTTGATTAGTACAAATAACTACATATGTTTTGTAATCATCAGACTCTAAAACCGGGTGATTATAACCTTGGGCCAACAGAAACCCCAATGAACCAATTGTTAATGCGAAAGTTGAACTAAGAAGAAGTAAGAGATCATGAATCTCAAAATCTTTTGGTTTAGATTTCATAGCATATACTATTAAAAGTGAGTTTCAAACATTTAAAGAGGTCATGTCTATCCCAAAAGCACAAATGTGAAAAGAAGCTATGCATAGCAAAGTAAAATTCATCTTAGGCAATCATACTTGGAAATTGGCAAACTTACCGCCTGGCAGTAAACCAATTGGGAGTAAGTGAATTTTTAAAAGAAAATTAAAACCCAATGGATCTATCGATAAGTACAAGGCTAAGTGATTAGTCTCTAATTTTGCATAATTTTCATCACATTCTCACATTTATTTGATAATAAATTCTGCTAATAATACCTTGCTTCCTTGATTCTAGGTCCATGGTGTTCAAATGAAGAAGAAGACCTAAATCACCATTTAATTGGTGATTAAGATCCTACCAAGTAACCATTGACCTTAGAGTGAAGATTTTGTCAGTCTAGGGAGTCAAATCGCAAATCCAGGAGTACAGGTGGTCAGAAGACAGTCTGGGCGACGCGCTACCCAAAACTGGGCGCGCGCCGCCCTGGCTTGGCCGCGGAAACGCGGCCAAAGCCGCGTTTCTGCGGCCATCTTGGCGCGCGCGCGCTTCAGTTTTGGGCCACGTGATGTGCACGTGGCCCCCTTTGCCCTGGTGCCTATAAAAGCCCCCCCAGGGGTCTTTAGTGAAGGAGATTCAGAGTTTAGAGCAAGTTGTTGTAATTTTGTTTTTAAGATTTGTAGTTGTTGTTCTTCTTCTTCTAGTTGTAGGTTTAGCCATTAGAGTGAAAGAGAGAGAGTGTGTAAAAGTTGTATTTGGAGGGTGACAATCAATACAAGTAATTACTCCTCTTCCTTCTTTCCATTTACTTGTCTTTGCATTTACTTTTACTTGTTGTAGTGTAACTTCTTTCTTCTCCACTTCTTCTCTTTTACTTTATTGTAGTGTAACTTCCTCTCTTTAACTTTTCTTTTCTTTTATTTTCTTGTAGTGTACCTTCCTCTTTTCACTTCTTCTACTTTGTTGTTTCTTTTACTTTTATGGCTAACTAACTTTTTCATTTAGCATGGCTAACTAACTACTAACCCACTAATTTCTAACACTTATTTGATAACCCGCATGAGTCAATAGTGCCAAACAAGCCTTGTGCAAATGAGAGCTATGGCATTTTAAGACGAGGGTTCTAACTCTAATTTACCTACAAGTATCTACTTTCTTATACTTCATGCTTAATGAGTTTTGATGATCTATGAGTTGTATACTTTACTTGTTATTGTAAGTTAGAGACTTTTCCTTTTAACTTTGCCGATACCAATAGTGCACTCGAGTCTTCCCTTATTCTCGCCTTCTATCGGATCTTGATAAGGGAACGTCCGAGTTTTTGCCGTGTAAGGCTAAGTTTTAGGATGAACTTTCACTCGATTTCCACGTGAATAGTTCCAATGTACAAGGGTTGTGTTTGCCTATGATCCATCGTGAGGCTATCTTCAAAAAGTTAGAAATTAGTGAGAGCACTTAGTAGAAAGTTAGCCATGCATTTTTACAACTAAGAAAAAAATCACTTTTACAAACCACCAAAACATTTTCCAACAATTCTTAAAAACAACTTCTTTCACTTTTCAATTCTTTATTTGGAAACAAGAACTTTCTTTCGTCTTGAACATAAAAGCCGCATCAAGCTTCCATCGCTCTCCCTCCTTGTGGATACGACCCGTATAGCCACTTCGCTACTACGGAAGAATCGCAAAAGCAGTAACATCAACCCACACTTCCTTCTTTTATTTAGTGCTTGCTTTTTGCCGATCAAATTTTGGCGCCGTTGCCCGGGAGGGAACGGCTTTATTGTTCACTACTAAAGATTGTTCTTTTTGTGTGTAGGAGAAGTACCAAGGAGCTCACCATCACGGGAAGCGAAGGAGGTGGCCAAGGACATTGCGCGAGGATTCATTTGCCCTCAGAAAAATTCGTGTAAAAGCGAGTTTTTCCGATTGAAGTACTAACAAACTCGTTTGCAGGGTTGCCGAGTGCCGCTAAAAAAAAATTGCTTTCTAAATTTTTAGTTTCCTTGGATGCTTCACCATATGCATGTGTAATAAATTCAACAGAAATTTACTTGTTGCTTAATTGAAAATTGGATTAGACTTTTGCATTTAGGGCACGTGTCTATTTCAATTCATTTCAATTTCTGTTGAAGAGTGCTGGAGACAAGGTACGTGCGCATTCATATAGAATAGGACCAACATTTTGAAGTGATTTACCGCTTTGAGTGTTACCTTGTTGTGAATTAACTGTACACTTGCACAATTGACTTTAAGGGCAAAACCCAAATAAACAAGATAAGGTGGGGATTTCATCACCCTTCCTTAACCCAAAAATCATCTCCAAGTGCACTCACATTTTCCCAAGCCTTAACTAAAAATCAATAGACGTTGGCCCTGGGGACATCTCGGACTCACTAAGAGATTAACCGAGGTTGAAAATTGTAAGAACTATACTCCTGCAAAATCGGTGTCTAAGGAAAGTGGATTTAGAGGTAAAGCCTCGAAAGCTCCGTTGTTTGGCGTAATTAGGCCCGTGGCTCTGCCCGGATACCTCCCCCCGAGCTTTGCCCTTTCCTGGCCGATTAGCTTATAGTCGAGTTCCTGCAACAACTTTCCCCGGAGAATTGACCAGTTAGGAGTCGTCTAGGTCTAGGTACCATAGACTAAGGCTTATGGTTGTTTTTCTTTCTTTTGTTTGTTTTTAGTTCTTTTTCGATTGTTTGTTGTTTTCACGTTGGTTGTGGTGTGCTGCATGCAAGAGTGGGTGAGAGATCCGTCAACTTTCAGATTAATAAGAAACACTTCTCTACCCTTGCATCCAGAACCGGTGATGGCATCACTTCAGGATAGATTTTACCCGATCAGAACTTCACTTCCATCTTGCATAAAACTTCCTGAAGCAAACGGAAATAATTTTGAGTTAAAGCCCCAATTCATTAACAATCTTCCCAAATTTCATGGTTTAGAATCAGAGGACGCATACTTCTTTGTTAGGGAATTTGAAGAAGTATGCCTTATGATGCGTATATCCCAGCTAGGAGACGATGCCGTTAGGTTACGTTTCATCCCTTTTTCCCTAAAGGACCTAACTAAGAAATGGTTGTATAGTTTGGCAGCAGATTCAGTCACGACGTGGGATGATTTCGTCAAGGCCTTCTTGAAGAAATTTTACCCTATTCACAAAACTGCTCTCATTAGGAAGAACATCATGCAGTTTAAGCAAGACCCGAGCGAACCATTTTGGAGATACTTTGAGAGATTCAATGATCTCCTAGCTCAGTGCCCTCATCATGGCGTGGAGAAATGGCGTCAGTGCCAGATTCTCTGCGATGGTCTAGATTATCAGACTAAGACCCTGTTAGAAACGATGTGTCAGGGAGGGTTCTTGCAGAAGGATGAAAATCAGGGTTGGGATTTGTTTGAGGATTTAGCAGAGAAAACCCTGCAATGGGAGCCAGCCTCGGAAAAACCTAGGAATTCACAATCTATAGCTTCAAGAGGAGGGCTCCTATCTCTAGAATCATCCATAGCTGCCGAGGCTAAGATTGCTACCCTGATGAGAAGGATAGAGGCTCTAGAAACAAAAGAGCCTGCTAGTGTCAACCAGATCAACCCACCACCAATTCACAATCCAGGTTGTTCATATTGTCAGGCACCGAACCATGTCTTTGAAGAGTGTCCTATTTTCCATGCCCAGCAAATGTCACCGGAATACATGAACGCGGCTTACTCACGGCCGCCTCACAACCCCTACTCGCAGACCTATAATCCCGGCTGGAGGAGTCACCCAAATTTCTCCTGGGCCCCAAACAATCCTCCCAGACCTAATTTTTCCAACAACTTTCACCATCCTGCTCCTCCACCACCTTTTCCCAATCAAGCCCCATCTTCCTCCTCCCAAGGCTCTCTAATGGAAAAGAAAATCAATAAATTGGAGGAGAGCATAGAGGCTTTCATTAAGTCCCAGGCTGCTTTCATGCAGAACCAGGGACAAACTCTGAATAGTCATTCACAGGCCATATCAAGGTTGGAATTGCAGATGAGCCAGTTAGCTAGCTCCCTAAGTGAAAGACCTAAGGGTACTTTGCCTAGTCAGCCATTAGTAAACCCAAAAACCTCCAACCAAGCATATGAAGTTCAGGATCCATCAATTAACCAGTGTAATGTTGTTCACACACTGAGATCTGGAAAGAAGGTAGACAACCAGGTCTACCAGCAGAAGAGTCCAGTCCATCCTGATCCCACTCAAGCCTCCACCTCTGCTAGTTCCTCCCAATCCGCTCCACAGACATCTGACGAGGACAAAGCTGCTGAACAAGTTCACAAGCCTGTAGCACCCTTTCCCAATAGGCTTAGGAACAATAATAAAAGTATGCACATGGAGAAAATGCTAGAGATGTTCAACCAGGTTAAGTTAAATGTGCTACTTCTAGACGCTATCCAACAAGTCCCGGCTTATGCCAAATTTCTGAAGGATATGTGTACTAAGAAGAGAAAGATCAATGTGCCCAAGAAAGTGTTCTTGGCCACTAACATAAGCGAAATTCTGTCTGGTCCCATTCCGGTGAAATACAAGGATCCCGGATGTCCCACCATTTCCTGCACCATAGGACAGACCGAAATCAGTAGAGCGCTTCTTGACCTAGGAGCAAGTATCAACTTGCTACCTCTCTCAGTATACCAGCAACTTGGGTTGGTGAGCTAAGCCCAACTCGAGTCACCATTCAGCTAGCTGACCGATCTGTGAAGATCCCAAAAGGGGAAATCACAGGTGTCCTCATCCGGGTCGGGGATTTCATTTACCCCGTTGACTTCATTGTGCTTGAGACCCAACCTGTGTCCAATCTTAGGTCTCAAACTCCCGTCATCTTAGGGCGCCCATTCCTTGCTACAGCCAATGTCATAATCAACTGTAGGAACGGGTCCATGCGATTAACTTTCGAAGACATGACGAAGGAAGTCAATGTCTTCAATCTTGGAAGACAACCTAGGGATGTCCATGATCAGACATTTGAGGTCAATTCTATTAAAAACCTGACCAGTGAACATGAGGAATGCATGGAGATAGAAGCTGAGGCAGAGTTTGATCTGGAGGGTGAGGATTTTAATCTAGACCAGATCATGGATTCAGCAGTGGATTGGGCATCAAGCCCCAGTGTACCCCATCTTAGGATCGAAAGCCCAGAGATTTCCTCCAATGAAGCAACACCTTCCCTAGAGTTGAAAGCCCTGCCTGAACATCTCAAGTACGCCTACCTGGGCGGAAAGGACACCTTGCCAGTCATCATAGCATCCCACCTGACTGAGCAACAAGAGGATAGCTTAATGTCTATTCTGGAAAGACATAGGGAAGCCATTGGATGGACAATGAAGGACATCAAGGGAATAAGTCCAGCCATAGTGCAACATAGAATCCATTTAGTTGATGAAGCAATCCCTAGGAGGGACCCACAACGCAGGCTTAACCCTCTCATGCAAGAGGCAGTGAAGGCTGAAATTCTGAAACTATTAGATAATGGGATCATTTATCCCATTTCTGATAGCCAATGGGTTAGTCCGGTTCATGCGGTCCCAAAGAAGGCTGGCTTTACGGTAGTAGAAAATGAGGAAAAAGAGTTGGTACAAACAAGATTGCCTACCAAGGTTCGTGTTTGCATCGACTACAGGAAGTTGAATGCTGCTACCCGTAAAGACCATTTCCCGCTACCCTTCATCGACCAAATGCTTGAGCGTTTGGCTGGACATGAGTACTACTGCTTTCTGGATGGGTACTCGGGATACAATCAAATCCCCATTGCTGCAGAAGACCAGGAAAAGACAACGTTCACTTGCCCGTTCGGAACCTTTGCTTATAGGCGCATGCCTTTTGGATTGTGCAATGCTCCTGCAACGTTCCAACGGTGCATGCTTAGTTTGTTCTCTGATATGGTAGAACGTTTTCTTGAGATTTTCATGGATGACTTCTCCATCTACGGAGATTCATTTGATCAATGTCTTCATCACTTAGAGTTAGTGCTACAAAGATGCATTGAGAAGAACCTAACTCTAAACTGGGAAAAATGCCATTTTATGGTGAGACAGGGGATTGTCTTGGGCCATGAGATTTCGAGGAGAGTCATAGAAGTGGATAAGGCTAAGGTAGAAGTGATTGCTAAGCTCCCACCACCCAAGAGCATCAAGGATATTAGATCCTTTTTAAGGCATGCTGGGTTCTACCGACGGTTCATTAAGGACTTTAGCAAAATTGCGAGGCCCTTAACTAACCTGCTCGCTAAGGACGTGCCCTTTGACTTCAATGATGAATGTTTCAAGTCTTGGGGGAGGCTTAAGCAAGAACTGATTTCTGCACCTATCATTTCTGCTCCTAATTGGGCCCAGCCATTTGAAATCATGTGTGATGCATCTGATTCTGATATTGGCGCTGTTCTAGGATAGCGCATCGATAATAGGCAGCACGTGATTTACTATTCGAGTAGGACCTTGAATGACGCCTAACAGAACTATACAACGACTGAGAAGGAATTCTTGGCCGTTGTCTTTGCGTTAGAAAAATTCCGGCCCTACTTGTTAGGTTCGAAAACGGTGATTTTCACGGATCACTCGGCTCTGAAATACCTCATGACCAAGAAGGAATCAAAAGCCCGACTGATTCGGTGGATCCTTTTGCTTCAAGAATTTGACTTAGAAATTCAGGATAAACGAGGTATTGAAAATGTGGTTGCTGATCATCTTTCACGAATTCTGAATGCACCAACCATCCAAGCTCCGATCAACGAGGATTTCCCTGATGAGCACATCCTAGCCATTCTTAAGGAACCCTGGTATGCTGACATCGTTAATTACCTGGCCACGGGACAATTACCCGCTGACTGGACAAAGCAAGACCAATACCGCTTCTTTGCCCAAGTACGGTACTTCTTCTGGGAAGAACCGTATCTTTTTAAGTATTGTCCAGACTAAATAATTAGACGATGCATACCCGAGGAGGAACAGAGGAGTGTGCTCAGCTTTTGTCATGATCTTGCATGCGGAGGACACTTCGGTCCCCGTAAGACTGCAGAGAAGGTTCTACAAAGTGGGTTCTACTGGCCCACTTTGTTCAAGGATTCATATCATTTTTGCAAGTTATGTGCAAATTGTCAGAAAATCGGGAAAATTTCTAGAAGAGACATGATGCCCCTGAACCCGATCCTTGAAGTTGAAATCTTTGATGTTTAGGGTATCGATTTCATGGGCCATTCCCCAACTCCTTCGGTAACCAATTCATTTTGGTTGCTGTTGATTATGTCTCTAAATGGGTAGAAGCTGTGCCAACCAAGACGAATGACAACAAAGTGGTTGTCAAATTTCTCAAAGAAAACATCTTCTCCCGGTTCGGCACCCCTGAGCGATAATTAGTGATAATGGATCACATTTCTGCAACAGAGTTTTTGAAGCTCTGATGCGAAAATATTCTATCAATCACAAGTTATCGACCCCGTATCATCCCCAGACAAATGGGCAGGTCGAAGTCACCAACCGACAGATCAAGCTCATTCTGGAAAAGACTGTCGGACAAAATCGAAAGGATTGGTCGGTTAAGCTCAATGATGCATTGTGGGCTTATCGTACCGCATTTAAGACAGTTCTGGGGATGTCTCCTTACAGACTCGTGTTTGGAAAAGCCTGTCATCTGCCAGTAGAATTAGAACACCGGGCCCTCTAGGCAATTAAGCAACTCAACTTTGACCTGACCAAGGCCGGTGAACTTAGGAAACTGCAGATTTCTGAATTAGAGGAGATACGGAATGAAGCTTACGAGAATGCACGAATCACCAGAGCAGGACCAAATTTTTTCATGACCAAATCATAACCCGGAAAACCTTTGCACCGGGAGATAGGGTTCTGCTGTATAACTCTAGGCTTCATATTTTTGCGGGGAAGCTAAAAACTCGTTGGTTGGGACCATTCATTATGCACACTGTTTTCCCACACGGTGCTGTGCTTATTTCCGACCCTAAAAATAATACGGAATTTAAAGTGAATGGGCAAAGACTGAAGCCCTTCTTGACCACTGAGCCGATGATTCCAGATGATAGTGTGCTGACTCTTTTTGCCCCATCATACACCTAACCCCACCAAACAACAAAAAAAAAATGTTTATATGCTGACCCCGTGTACATTCTTTCGCTTATTTGCACTTGGCCGGCCCGAGTCCACGAAGACGGTAACATCATTCCTTCCCCCTATTTATTGCATTTGCATCTGCATTCTTTGAGGATAATGCATTAGATAGGTGTGGGGGATGCTAACACTTTTTCTTTTTCTTTTTCTCTTCTTTCTTCCTTCTTTCAAAAAAAAAAAAAGAAGAGCTAGATAATTGTGCCTCAAGTAGCATGATTACTCACGCTAAAAAATAATAATAATAATAAATAAATAAAAATAAAAATAAAAATCCTATATATAAATAAATCTTGATTTCGTGGCCTACTCCACTTGCATACTTGATCTGAAGGATATTTTTTCACCTGGTGCCCTAAGACCATCTGGTTTGGGAGTCATCGGTTTGATATGTGTTACATAAGTGAAGTGGAAAGCCAAATGGAACTAAGAATAATAAGTAAATATTAATAAAATTAAATGATATTCAAGATTGAGTTGAAAAATCCCAAGCACATCACACTTACACATTATGCATATCTACCTAAAGCAAAATAAAAGAATGAGTTCGAAGTACAAGATCCTTTCTAAATTTAAAGAAAAACCAAAGTTTTTTCTTTTATGAAGGCTAAAGTATAAGAGGACTTATGAGGGTTAAACCTAATTCTTACATCATTCGGTCATTTTTACTTAGATGATTGAAACTTCTTTTTCAAAAAAAAAAAAATCTTATAACAACTAACTTCTTGTCTTTTCTTATTGGATTTTGTGGGTGCAATCCGCTGAAAACCCTCAGGTTACAACACTCCTCCTCTAGAGGAAACCTAGAGGTTTAAAGGCTTGTTGCACATGCTCAGTGCAATCGCGTCACCTGCGAAAGTGGTATAATAATTCTCTTATTTTTGTTTTGCTCGGGACGAGCAAAAAGATAAGTGTGGGGGTGTGATTAGTCTCTAATTTTGCATAATTTTCATCACATTCTCACATTTATTTGATAATAAATTCTGCTAATAATACCTTGCTTCCTTGATTCTAGGTCCATGGTATTCAAATGAAGAAGAAGACCTAAATCACCATTTAATTGGTGATTAAGATCCTACCAAGTAGCCATTGACCTTATAGTGAAGATTTTGTCAGCCTAGGGAGTCAAATCGCAAATCCAGGAGTATAGGTGGTCAGAAGACAGTCTGGGCGACGCGCTACCCAAAACTGGGCGCGCGCCGCCCTGGCTTGGCCACGGAAACACGACCAAAGCCGCGTTTTCGCGGCCATCTTGGCGCGTGCGCGCTTCAGTTTTGGGCTACGTGCTGTGCACGTGGCCCCCTTTGCCCTGGTGCCTATAAAAGCCCCCCAGGGGTCTTTAGTGAAGGAGATCCAGAGTTTAGAGCAAGTTGTTGTAATTTTATTTTTAAGATTTGTAGTTGTTGTTCTTCTTCTTCTAGTTGTAGGTTTAGCCATTAGAGTGAAAGAGAGAGAGTGTGTAAAAGTTGTATTTGGAGGGTGACAATCAATACAAGTAATTACTTCTCTTCCTTCTTTCCATTTACTTGTCTTTGCATTTACTTTTACTTGTTGTAGTGTAACTTCTTTCTTCTCCACTTCTTCTCTTTTACTTTGTTGTAGTGTAACTTCCTCTCTTTAACTTTTCTTTTCTTTTGTTTTCTTGTAGTGTACCTCCCTCTTTCCACTTCTTCTACTTTGTTGTTTCTTTTACTTTTATGGCTAACTAACTTTTTCATTTAGCATGGCTAACTAACTACTAACCCACTAATTTCTAACACTTGTTTGATAACCCGCATGAGTCAATAGTGCCAAACAAGCCTTGTGCAAATGAGAGCTATGGCATTTTAAGACGAGGGTTCTAACTCTAATTTACCTACAAGTATCTACTTTCTTATACTTCATGCTTAATGAGTTTTGATGATCTATGAGTTGTATACTTTACTTGTTATTGTAAGTTAGAGACTTTTCTTTTTAACTTTGCCGATACCAATAGTGCACTCGAGTCTTCCCTTATTCTCGCCTTCTATCGGATCTTGATAAGGGAACGTCCGAGTTTTTACCGTGTAAGGCTAAGTTTTAGGATGAACTTTCACTCATTTCCACGTGAATAGTTCCAATGCACAAGGGTTGTGTTTGCCTATGATCCATCGTGAGGCTATCTTCAAAAAGTTAGAAATTAGTGGGAGCACTTAGTAGAAAGTTAGCCATGCATTTTTACAACTAAGAAAAAAATCACTTTTACAAACCACCAAAACATTTTCCAACAATTCTTAAAAACAACTTCTTTCACTTTTCAATTCTTTATTTGGAAACAAGAACTTTCTTTCGTCTTGAACATAAAAGCCGCATCAAGCTTCCATCGCTCTCCCTCCTTGTGGATACGACCCGTATAGCCACTTCGCTACTACAGAAGAATCGCAAAAGCAGTAACATCAACCCACACTTCCTTCTTTTATTTAGTGCTTGCTTTTTGCCGATCACTAAGTTAGAAACTAAAAGGTTATCAACAAAAAGAAGGACTTGACTACTTCAAATACTTATTCACCAGTAATAAGAATAACTTTCATTCAGATGTTAATTACGATAGCAGTATTGCACAACTTAGATATCCATCAATTGGATATCAAGACTGTATTCTTAAATAGTAAATTAAATGAAAAAAATATATATAGAGCATCCTGAAGGATTTATAGTCAAGCGCCAAGAACATAAAGTATGTAAATTAGTTAAATCCTTATACGGTTTAAGCAGACTCCAAAGTAATGGCATGAGAAATTCAATAGTGTCATGATCAAAGATGAATTCACTATCAATGAATGCGATAAATGTGTTTACAATAAAATAGTTGGAGATGCATATATTATTGTATATCTATATGTAGACGACATGCTGATACTTGGGACTAATATTGATGTTATTAAGTCTACTAAAAGAATGTTATCCAATAATTTTGACATGAAGGATCGGGAGGTTGCTAATGTAATTTTAGAAATTAAAATCATAAGAATAATAGATGGAATCAGTCCATCTCAATCTCACTACGTGGATAGATTCAAAAAGCATGGGATAAAGAGAGTATGAATTCTTTTCTCTCACACATCCACCTTCACAAGAATACAGAAACTGAAATATGACAGTTGGAGTATTCTCAAATAATCGAAAGTCTTATATATTTAATGAATTACATTAGACCCGATATTGCTTATATTGTAAGCAAATTAAGCAGATACGCTATTAACTCTAGTGATGATCATTGAATTGCTCTACTATGAGTATTAGGTTATATATCACATACCAAGGAATATGCCTTGAGATATGAACAGTATCCACCTGTACTTGAAGGATACACAATGCTAATTAGATTGTAGATTCTGAGGAATCAAAATCAACTACCGGATACGTATTTACTCTTGGAGGCGCAGCGGTAACTTGAAAATCTTCAAAACAAACTTGCATTGCTCGTTCTACAATGGAATCAGAATTTATAGCCTTAGATAAGGCTGGAGAAAAAGCAGAATGGCTTCAATAATTTTTGAAAGATATACCATTATGGCCAAAACCAGTACCCTCCATATGCATTCACTATGATAATCAAGCAGCGATATTTTGGGCACAAAATTTTATATATTACAGTAAGTCTAGACATATTCGTCGTAGATATAGTACAGTTAATCGGTTGCTCTCAAATGGAATTATCTTAATTGACTTTGTATCGTCAATAGATAATTTAGCTGATCCATTTACTAAAGGTATAAGTGGAGAGCGTATAAACTGCGCATCGAGGGAATGCGTTTAAAAGCCTAACCTTACTGAGTCAGCTTAATGGGAGCCTCACGTAGCGACTGGAGATCCTACAGACTAAGTTCAAGAGAAAAAACTAGTTATGATTAACTCTGCGAGTAAGCACTTAGGAGCTAGACTCCAACCTATTCCAATGGTGCACCCAAGTACTTTTTACAAGTGGATTAAGGATAAACTTAAAACTTTAATGATGCCTATATCTTGTTATTAAAACAAGAGGGTAGAGTAGACTACTCTTAATAGGATGATCACCTATGTGAGTATAAAGCTAGGTCGGCTCTTTGGGAGTCTCTATGGAGACTGTGATTCCCTAAAGATACTCTCTAAAACTAAGAATGTCCATGGTCAAAATGGACACAACCAAGAACCAAAGTTGATTTTGAAAAGTTATTGTGTAAAGCTTGTTGACTTGGCTTACACAAACGGCTGATAGTTTAAGACTTAGTTCATTGATTAGCTTGTAAGTCTTATAAAGCTTTCGCTATGGAAGGCTCAAGACCTTGTTCACCTATCCTGATGCAGTTTCTTCTCTAAAATACCTGTCACTATAGAGTCAGTCTCTTTTTGTGTTAATTCCTTGAATCTCCATTTATTGTAGGGGATTGTTAGGAAAAAGAAGCATTTTATGTGAATCTTTGAGCTGATTTAAGGCGAGATCCATTGATAGAATCAACTGGATAATAGTTAGAGTGTGTTCTCCTTCCATTGGGGATGAACGTGTTAAATTCACATATTCAATTCCATTTTGAATGAATGAGATATTCAAGTCAAAAGTTAGCTTAATTCAAAAGCTAAAGGGATTAAAATATTGCTAAAACATTTAGTCCCACATTGAATATGGAGTGGACATTTGAAGTGTTTAAATAGAGGAAAATGAGAACAAAGGGTGTGCCCTTTGAGTACCTAGAGTTTTCGCGCGAGATTTGGGAGAAACCATACCCCCGCGCGCGCCGCTGTCTGCCCGGAGCCGGTGCCGGAGCTCAGGCTCGGGCACGGCCGTGGGAGTGGGGTGCGGGTGTGGTAGAAGTTTGGGTCTGGTTCTTTTTGAACCGGGCCACACGGGTGCGGTTCTACAGTGGGTCTCGGCCTACTCCGCTACCTGAATCTACACAACAACAGACTCCAACGGATAAAATCGTCCAAAAATGGTTCTGTCTAAACGGACACAGAACCGTTTAAAAACAATTTTGTCTGAGAATAACGGGTGCGACGGTCACAGTTTCCTCAAACGGGACTTTTGGGAGCGCTATAAAAAGCGCTCTCCTCAGTCATTCTAAACATGCACTGAATACAGAAAAAATGTAATCTTCTCTTCCTCTCCTCTCTACAGACGATTCAGATTTTTGGAAGAAAAAAATCTGGTAAAAGATTCGATCTGAAAGAAGTGCCAGAAATTCAACAGATTCTGAGATCAGAATTGTTGTTTGAATTTGTGTCTTCCTAAGACATAAATTCTCTCTCACCCTCACTCTCCTTTCTCTGCATTGAGTAATCCTTCAAATTTAAGTCAAATATTCTCCCTGAAATTTTTCTTCGCCCAACTATATTGAATTCTTTTGAAGGTACTGATTAACTACGGTTCAACTGTACAGTGCTTTGATAGTGCTATCTAAATAACGTAAAGGAGTGTTGTATCTTGGGAGACCAGCGTCTAGTAACCCGTTAGCACTGTAGCGGGAGACGTAATTGTCTTAAGGAGATGCGCTGCATGCGTACCTCACTCTAATTGCTGTATAATTGAACTAACGTTCTTTTGACAGTGTTATACTGAAATATTTATGTTCATATATATTACTGTATATGACATTAATTAGTTGTCAGACCTATCTTGCATAAAACAGACTTGTTTTTATTCACTAGGTGCTCGAATCTGTTTCTTCATTGGAGTACAGCTGCTCTTGTTGTCTAAAGACTATACTCATCAGTATTGACTTAAGGGACTTGGAGGATGCTACCCGCAAAAGATTAGTACGCTGAATATCTATATCTCACTTTGTTGTTGTCTTGGGTAAAACAATTATTTCTTGTTATGTATTTGTCAAAAGAACAAGAACAATATTTCTAGGTAAAGTTCTTTGTTGGAAATGAGCATTTTTAACTAGGGATCTTAATAAGTTTCCACGGAAATACTTAATCTGAAATGGCTATTAATTCTGTTAAAAACCTATGTGCATTGGTGTAGCAAAGGTATGTCTGTGATGTTCTTTCTCAATAGAATGTTTTGTTGAGAAAGCAATTTTCGATGTAGCTAGTCTGTGGGAATAATATATTGCAAACCTAACAATCGGCTATTCTTGATGGATATTATGGCTATGAGAATTAGTATGGATGGATAATTCTGTGGAGAATATACCGTCGGGGTTATCTCTGCAAATAGACCTTCCTGACGAAAATTCCTTTTATGGCAAAAAGTTTGTCAAGATTGTGAGCATCAACGATAACTGGAATACCAACAAAGTATTCCTGAAAAATCAGTAGTGAGAATAGATAATTCCAACTGATTTTGATGCAATCCCGATGACTACTATGTTGTGATTTCAGGGGAGGACGTCTCTACGACCGGATCGACTAGGATGGCGCAGCGGAAACAAATCATTGGATCTACTAACGCAACTTGAAGAAGAAGAGAAGAAGATATTCCAAAGTAGATAGAAAACCAACACACAATATAACGTGGTTCCACCGATCAAACAGATCGTGTGTACGTCCATAGGAGAAGGGAGGAGAAACTTTATTGAAACTTTATTAAAACATTGGGGACTACAATGAGAATTACTTATACCTTACGCTTAGAAGATTACAAGCTCTTGATCGTCGCATGAACAACAAACCTTGTGACTAAGCTTCTCTCACGAATATCTCACCTAGATGAATTTCACCCTTTGGAATTATAAATTCATTGGACTCTCTTCGAATACAATGAAGGCCACCATTAAGGGGTTATTTATAGATCATAGAACTCTCATATTCCTAAACAAACTCCATCAATCAGAATAAAAGAAACTTGAATCCAACTCGGACTCAAAACAACTCCAGAAAAGGAAACTGTCAGATCTGATATTAATTGACTACCTTCATGACGTATTCACGTCATAATCCTAACATACTACCCCGAGGAATGCTCTAATTTCTTGTGCAGATGTGAGTATACGTCTACTTTTGCAACATACTTTTAAGCAGATGAGAGAATTAGTGAAGCGGTATCACCGTGCGATCAATACCCATCAACCCATCAAAGGGATGTCCCTCTACTGTCATCAAGATCAGTTTGAGGTGAACTTCACCAAATCACAAGTTTCCTCGTCTTCAAATTTTACCTCAACAACAGCTAAAATTCGACACGAAATCAGTTGATTTTGAATATTAGGCAAATAATACTGTAGTTTGCAAGTTTAATGGATAGAGCTGAATAATTCCTAATTGAATAGTAAAGTGAGACAGCAACCACAATCACCACTAATCACCCACATGCCTGCTTCTGCAGCAAAACTAAAGACAACCGTTTAGGACCTCAGATCATACTAAATGATATTAGCATCTGATCCAACAAAAATCAGTGAGCAGATGATGAACAGTACAACTTAAAAACTCAATTAAACTTATGAAACTTTGGCAGAGTAATGAAGCAAGATGCACAAGTGTTTAAAGATGTGGCACAGAAAGAGAAATATGCACCATTTAGAGCCTGTATCCATAAAGGAGGAAAAGAAACTGACAGGAAAAAATTTCAGTCCAATGAGAATGCTATAAGAGAAAAAGTATCAGAAAATTAAGTATGATGGTTTTTAGAGATATATTTGAGATCATTTGTCCAGAGTTTCAGATAGCTAGAAAAGTAATCCACTGCAACAAGATCAACATAACTTGTATGTATTAAGGAACTTATAAAAAGTACGACTGCAGAAATAACTTCTGAAATGACAGTTGTTCGCAATATAGCAGCATACGGGCCTGAGGGGCATGAACAACTTATAAGACATGTTGCTCCGCTAGCATCCAAATGGAAAACAAACACTATCTGCGACAAAATGATTGAAAATAAACATTTGTCAAAGTAATGCTTATGAAGAAGATGAAGTGACAAAGATGTGAATTACCTTGAATTAATATAAACTGAAAAAGATGAAATAACATGAGTTAATACTTAATGCCAAAACAATTAAAGGAATGCAAATATGTAAACTTAAT
This sequence comes from Agave tequilana, assembly GCA_038442645.1. Taxonomy (NCBI): domain Eukaryota; kingdom Viridiplantae; phylum Streptophyta; class Magnoliopsida; order Asparagales; family Asparagaceae; genus Agave; species Agave tequilana. The sequence continues at coordinate 21,430 of JAVJIF010032966.1, read as the reverse complement.
TACTTCAGACAGTAGAGCACCATATCTCCTGTAAAGATACAATAAACTTATATCCCTATGTAACTCGTCAAGAAATTTTATTAATGTGGATGTTTAATCTGTAAGTAGAATAAAATTCATAAAATAGTGTATGTGGAGTATGAGTTCAAGAGTTCAAATTATGAAGATTAATCAACTAATATGTGGCAGTACTTTTAGCTAAGCAACATATAGCAGTTCTAAAAGAAAATTTGAGCATGAAGGGAAACAATACGTTGTGAACTGTAGCAGTCAAAGTGCCATCAATTTGAGAAAGACTGCAAGTCTTTGTTCCAAGTCCTAGTACATTGTATGAATTTTCTTAGATAAGCAACTATTTGAGAAGAATCCATTGAACTTGACAATATACATACAAGCAAGACACGTCTGCTGATATGATAACAAATAGTTGATGGAAAGATCAGCAAATATTTCTTTCATGCAGTGGATGGCGTTTATTTCGCAAGAGCAGTCATTTAATATCTCTTTTGCAGGATGCTAGTTGATAAGATTGCTGGTTTGGGTCAATCTGGCCCCATGTGGACTCTTGTGTCTGTGTGTTTGTGTGTGTGTTGGAAAAGACTTCACAATTGGATCAAGTTGATTTCTTGCCCTTGAGTGGGCTGGGATATACACCAAGGTTTTTAAGAAGAATATATAATTTGTCACATGCAGTTTTTAATTTCCATGTTAGGAATTTAAGAGAGAGAGAATGTAATGGAAGGCGGTGAGGAACTAGGATTTCACAAGTTATTCCACTCAATGACTCCACACATTGCTAGGTGCAGTAACCGATCTGACAACTAATCAATATCATCGATCTAATTAGCCAAGTCGGTGAAAATCAGGTGGGAGATTTTCCATTCAATAGAACGTTCTTTAATTACAGAACCACCTCTTAATTTTCTTCATTAGTTAAATACCAATTAGATTAATATTAGTCAGTCTCAATATACAGTAATATTTATGAGTATAAATATATCAGTGTAACCCCTGTATAAAGAATGTAAGTTCACTTATACAGCAATTGGAGTGAGGTACGCATGTAAGCGAATCTCCTTAAGACAATTACGTCCTCCATTTCAGTGCTAACAGATTACTAGACGTTGGTCTCCCAAGATACAACACTCCTTCACGGTATTTGGATAGCACTACCAAATCACCGTACGGTCCAACCGTAGTTAATCAGTACCTTTATAGTATTTCAATGTAGCAGGACGAAGACAAATTTTAGGGAGAATGTTTGCCTTAACTTTAGAGGATTATTCACTGTAGAGAATGAGAGAGAGAGAGAGAAGAATTTATGTCTTACGAAGGACATATTTAGACAACAATTCTTTATTTCAGTATCTGTTGAATTTATTGTATTTCTCTTTTCAAACTGAATCTTATTCTTCAGGTTTTTTCACAAAAAACTTATCTTTCAGACTGACTCTTTTTAGTTCTGATTATTGTAGGAAGAGGATAGGAAGAACGTTTTGTTCTGTGTGTTTGTAATTCCTTCCAACAGTTGTAGCGCAGCGGGTTGGATCCGAGCCCACGCCCGTGCCCAGACCCGGACCCGAGCCTGAGCTTCGGCACCGGCGCCGCACGGGCGGCGGCGGTTCCCGCGTGTGTGCGTGGTTTCCCCCAATCGCGCGCGAAAACTCCAAATACCCAAAGGGCAAGCCTTTTGTTTCCATTTTTCTCTATTTATAAACTTCAATTGTCCATCTTATATCCAATGTGGGACTAAATGCTTTTAGTTACCTTTAGTCTCCTTTAACTTTTGAATTAGGCAAACTTTAGATTTAAATATCTCATTCATTCTAAAATGGAATTAAACATATAAATTTATCACGTTCAACCTCAATGGACGAAGAATACACTTCAACCATTATCCGGTTGATTCTATCAACGGATCATGCCTTAATTCAGCTCAAAGATTCATGTTTTAATTCTTTATTTTTTCAATAATCCCCCACAATGAATGGAGATTTAAGGAATTGACAAACAAAGACACTAACTCTATAGCCAAAGGTACTTTAGAAAAGAAACTGCATCCGGATAAGTGAATTAGGTCTTGAACTTTTCGTAGCAAAAACTTTATCGGACTTACTAGCAATCAGTGAACTAAGTCTTGAACTGTCAGCCATTATGTAAGCCAAGTCAACAAGCTTCACACAGTAACTTTCCAAAATCAGCTTTGTTTCTCAGTTTTATCCATTTTGGTCTTGGACATTCTTAATTTCAGAGAGTATCTTTAGGGAATAACAGCCTCCATAGAGATTCCCAAAAAGCCGACCTAGCTCTATACTCACATAAATGATCGTCCTATTAAGAGTAGTCTACTCTACCCTACTTGTTTTAATAACAAGATATAGGCACATTAAAAACGTTAAGCTTATCCTTAATCCATTTGTAAAAAGCACTTGGGTGCACCATAAGAATGGGTTGGAATCAAGCTCCTAAGTGTTTACTCGCAGAGTTAATCATAACTAGCTTGTCCCTCTTGAACTTAGTCCGTGGGATTATCAATTGCTAAGTGAGGTTTACATAAAACTGACTCGGTAAGGTTTAGGCTTTTAAACCCATTTTTCTTGATGCGCAATTTATACGATCTCCACTTAAATCTTTAGTAAACAGATCCGCTAAATTATCTTTCGATGATACAAAGTCAATAGAGATAATTTCATTCGAGAGCAACTGCTTAACGGTATTATTTCTATGATGAATATGTCTAGACTTAACATTATATATAAAATTTTATACCCTAGATATCGCTGCTTGTTTATCACAGTGAATGCATATGGCGGGCATTAACTTTGGCCATAATGGTATATCTTTCAAAAATTATCGAAGCCATTCTGCTTCTTCTCCAACCTTGCCTAAGGATATGAATTCTGATTCCATTATGAACGATCAATACATGTTTGTTGGAAGATTTCTAAGATACCGCTGCACCACCAAGAGTAAATATATATCCGCTAGTTGATTTGATTCTTCAGAATCTGTAATCCAATTAGCATCGCTATATCCTTCAAGTACAGGTGGATATTGTCCATATCTCAAGGCATATTTCTTGATATGTGATAGTAACCAAATACTCATAGTAAAACAGTTCAATGATCATCACTAGGGTTACTAGTGTATCTGCTTTATTTGCTTACAGTATAAGCAATATCGGGTATAGTGCAATTCATTAAAATATTAGACTTTTGATATTCCGAGAATACTCCAACTGTCGTACTCCAGTTCCTGTATTCTTGCGAAGGTGAATGTGTGGGAGAAAAGGATTTATATTCTTTTTTATTCCGTAATCCTTGAATCTTTCTATCATCTTATCTACGTTGTGAGATTGAGATAGACTGATTCTATCTGGTTTTCTTGTGATTTTAATTCCTAAAATTACATCAGCAACCCCCTGATCCTTCATATTAAAAATGTTGGATAAAATTCTCTATTAGACTTAATAACTTCAATATTAGTCTCAAGTATCAGCATGTCATCTAGATATAGACAAACAATGATGTATGCATCTCCAACTATTTTAGTGTATACACACTTATTGCATTCATTGATAGTGAATTCATCTTTGATCATGACACTATCAAATTTTCATGCCATTGTTTTGCAGCCTACTTTAGACCGTATAAGTATTTAACCAATTTATATACTTGTTCTTGGTTCTTAATTATAAATCCTTCAGGTTGCTCCATATATATTTCTTCATTTAATTCACTATTGAAGAATGCAGTCTTGACATCCATTTGATGAATATCAAGTTGTGCAATACTGCAATCACAATCAACTTCCGAATAGAAGTTATTATTGTTATTGGTGAATAAGTATTGACGTAGTCAAGTCCTTCCTTTTGTCGATAACCCTTGGCTACTAATCTAGTTTTGTACTTATTAATAGATCTATCGGGTTTTAATTTTCTCTTGAAAATTCACTTACTCCCAATTGATTTACTGCTAGGAGGTAAGTTTGCCAATTCTCAAGTATGATTGCTTAGGATGGATTCTATTTCTCTATTTATATCTTTTTTTTCACATTTGTGCTTCTGGAGTAGACATAACCTCTTTAAATGTTTGAGGCTCATTTTCTATAGCATATGCTATGAAATTCGGACTAAAAGATTTTAAAATTTTTGATCTTTGACTTCTTCATGGTTCAACTTCTGCATTAACAATTGGTTCCTTGGGCTTTCGTCCCTGAACTCCATCTCGTGTGTTCTTTTCCCAGAAGTCTTCTCTTCTTTCCGTTTGTACGGAAAGATGTCTTCAAAGAACACAGCATCTCTAGATTCGATAATCAGGTTTACATGAATATCTAGTATTTCTGATTTATGTACCAAAAATCTATAAGCACTACTAATCAAGGCATAGCCTATGAATATGCAGTCCATTATTTTTGCTCCCAACTTAGTCTTTTTAGGCAGTGGTGCTAGTACATTTGCAAGCCACCCCCACATTTTGAGGTAATGGGAGGAACGTGCCCTTCCATGTAATAACTCCAATGATATAAGATCAAGTTTCTCGTGGAGCACTCTATTTAGAATATAATTTACAGTTAACAGAGCTTCCCCCTATAAGTTTTGTGGAGCCTTAGAACTTACGAACATGGAATTGACCATCTCCTTCAAAGTTTTGTTCTTTCATTCAGCAATCCCATTTTGCTGAGGAGTATATGGTATTGTATTTTGATGGATTATACCAAATTTAGCATATAATTCACTAAATTCAGTTGATTCATATTCTTTGCCTTGATCAAATTTTAGAATCTTTATATTCTTGTTGAGTTGATTCTCAACTTCGGCTTTATATGTTAGAAACATATTTATTGCCTCATCCTTACTGTTTAAAAGATACACATAACAGTATCTTGTACAGTCATCAATAAAAGTAATAAAATACTTTTTCTCGCCTCTTGTTGGCGCAAATTTCAAATCACACAAGTCACTAGAATTAATTCTAAAGGTTCTGTATTTCGATTAATTGAGTGAAATGAATTTTTCGTGAACTTGGGTTCAACACAAATCTCACACTTATGAATTTCTTCCAAGTCGAGTTTAAGAATATATCCTAATTAGACAAGTTTTTCAAAAACTTATATTTTACATGCCCTAATCTAGCATGCCATAAAATAGGAGACTCAAACAAATAAACAGAAGATTTTTCTTTATTTATGAGCTTTGGGTACAGATACATGGAATTTTTGTCTACTACAGCAACATTGATCTTAAATAGGTTATTAACAAGATAACTCTTACCCACATACATCCCACCCTTAGTAAGTAAAAATTTATTTGATTCAAAAATCATTCTAAAACCTTTCTTACGATGGATTACTCTAGAGATCAAGTTCTTGTGGATATCTGGAACATATTGTATATCGTTCAGAGTGAGCTCTTTCTCAGATGTCTACTTCAAGATGACCTTTTCTTTTCTCTCAACCTTAGAGATGGCTGAGTTGCCCATGAAGTGTTGCTCATCATGCTCTAGTTTTTGATAATCAGAGAAAAATAATTTCTCCGAGCAGATGTGCCAAGTAGCCCAGTGTCTACCCACCAATCCTTATTGTCACGCCCCGCTTCCCAAAATACGCTGGAGCGGAGACGCGACACGAGTCGGCGACGCATATACGCAAGGAAAATCCCTCACGTATACGCGCTAAGCCTTAAGTAACCTGAAACAAGCTATGTATCTAACTGAAATGAAATATGAATACTGCAATACCACATATAAGCAACCACGCATGATATCATATGAATCAAGACTGGAATAAGAACTGAACTGATATAACAAGAATCAGGAAATAATACGAAAGCTGGAAAGATAAAGTACCAGAATAGAATAGGGAGAAGCTCCAGCTATTCGCGAAGCGTACAGCCTCAACGAACACCTGCACATTAGAAACAAACTGTCCAATATCTGGACGTGCAAATCCAGGGTCGGCAGAACGCGACCATGGTGAGTGTGTGTGTAAAAGGGGAAATAGCTCGTGCATAAGAAACAGTGCATAATAACAATAAGAGTAACTGCAAATATAACATAACTGAATAACAGATAAACAACTGCAGATATAAGGTAAAATAAATATCATGACATGATAAACATCTGAACTGAAGCATATCTGATATCAATATCAACAAAGATATAAGACAACTATCTCATCTGTAAACTAACAACTGATATCAAAGTCATCTATCACAAATGTAGACTAATAGCTGATGTCAAGATGTGAAACCTATATGTCACTAGTCTGGTTGGTTATTATTAACCTAACTAATGTAGTACTTAGCTGTGTCCCATACCACAGCTGTGTTCCCACATATCAAACAAAGTTATCGTTGTTGTAACTGCCTGCCAATGTAGTGCATGTGTTTGGAAGAGTACCGTGCATGCCCGGTACCACGGTCTAACACCCCTGGCACTGAACCAGGACAAGCCGCAAGGCTCTGACAACTGAAGACCACAGCCCCACACGAAATGACAACTAGTGTGGCGCCGTAATCCGGGCATAGCCCTGACAACTATCACCCCTGGCGCTGAACCAGGACAAGCCGCTAGGCTCTGACAACTGAATGGGTAGCCAGTACTACCCTGATTCCCCATGGTTGGAACCCACAACTCGGTACCATAAGAATCCTTCCAAAATACACGACATGCATCATCAGGAAATTACCCCTTTTTCCCGGGTTATGGTGTCTTTTATTAATAAGCAATCAATGTTATTTAATATGTAATAGTAACCAATATCTCCAATAACTGCTGATGTCAACACTAGCTGATAATCTGACAACTGGTAACTAATAACTGATATCTGACAAATGTGATATCTGACAACTGTAATATCCGACAACTGTGATATCTGATAACTGAGTAGCTGATAACTAATATCTGACATCTGAAATAAGATACTGGAGATATAGCCACTAACACAAAGGTGATACAGACAACTAGTCTCACTGACAACTATAACTAGTAACTGATCTCTGCCACAATGTATCACTGACAACTCATATAAACTCTGAACATGAACATCTTATAATCACCAACAAGTATCTCACTATTAAGTAACAACTGATAATTAGTATCTGGTAACTCTGAAGTACAAGACCAATAATATTAACTACATCACTATCACAATTACTCAATCTCTACTAACTGAAGTAATCCAGTCTCTAACATCTTAATAAGTCCACATCAATACTCAAATGATTCATAAGGTATATCTTCGAGAACAATATGTCAACACACACCACAATCATATCTGAATAGAAAACATCCTCAAGAATATCGTAACGAGTCAACATCGATATCTGAATGAATCATCACCAATAAAAGAATATCAAGTCAACACATAATGAATCATATTTAAATAGTCAACATCCTCAACAACATGTAATCTAGAATATCTACATCTTGGTACCCATCATTAATAACAAGTCATCTAACAGATCCCAAATGCCAACAACGTCAATCTCATCTCAAAGCAAGTCAGGCTCCAATAAACGGAATATGTATTCTGGATAATTCTAACTCATCATCAATCTCTAGCACAACTTAACTAATAAAGTCATATTCAATAACTGATCATCATTCAATGTAAATATCATAAGTCTCAGATCAATCCAAAGTCATTACAACCAATTCATATCCCAATAGTCACATGATCAATAAGTATCAGTACAAATCAAGTAATCTGATATAATAGTCGTTATTCCAACATATGTCCATAATCAGTGCTAGTCTACTCACTCTGACAAACTATATCTGATTCATAAGGCTACACAATTCCCTCTTCTATAAGTATCAATTATGATATCCCAACATTTGACAATATATCATGTACATGCATCTAAGTCCCATCATGATAAGTCAAGTCATTCCATCCATTAACTATCTCTAGGAATCATATACATCATCTATATCCATTACATAACTCATGGTTGAAGTCCACAGTCCAATGAAAGAACTACACATAGCTATCAGGCCAAGTCGACTAACTAAGCTCTGTCAGTCCGAATCAGAGGTACACTGAAACCTAATCTCCCACACAATAAAATATGTACATGTAACTTCTCTCGCACATAATAACATACACAATGTCCACATTATTCTATGTACACAATTAAATCAAAATATAATCAATTACATATAAAGAAACGGGACCGAAAGGAGTAAACACTCACCTTGGAGAATCTGCACGTTACCGGGCGAGTCGCCGTTACGGTTGCCGTGGCGCCGCTCTTCGCTGTCGGACTGGATAGGACAGTAGCCAGGGTCTTGGGGAAGACCTGGCTGCAATCTGGAGGTCTCGCGCTCGCCGGAAGGGCCTGAAATCGCCGCTCGCTCACTGCTTGTGCTGCTGGTCTGAATCTGGATCTGCTGTGCGCGTCGCCGGGCGAGTCGCTGCCGCGGTCGCTGTGGTGCGGTTCCTCGCCAACGGACTGCATGGGGAGGTGGCCAAGTCACTGGAGAAGGTCACCGCGCTGGTCTCCGATGAAGGTCTGACGTGGATCAGGAGAACGACCTGCTCGCTCGCTGCCTACGCGCTGGATCTGGGTCTCCAGCAACGGTCCGAATCTCACCAAATGAATCTGAAACGCTGTAATACGCACCCGAACACACAGAGAGGAATAAGAATTAACACTCACACACAACATGTTCACACATGCACTCCACACATGCACACAATACGCGTACATACATACATGTACATACTCACACACTAACACAATACATACATACATATATATTTACATTCCTCTGTAGTTGCATGCACTTGCTCACGCACTAAGCATAGCACACACACATGAATGAATGCACTTTTATATATATATATATATATATATATATATATATATTATATATATATATATATATATAGTCAATTAATTAAAGGCACACATATATAATATAGGCATCCACTTATATACCTTATCCTTAAGCAAATAATTAAAACATGTACAATGTAAATACATACCCACATGAAGGAAATTCAAGCATGCCGTCAGGGAACTTGCGGCGCGCCGACGGAGGCTCCGACGGAGGCGTACGGGGCCGCGGAGGGTGTCGTTGGATAGAGCAACTCGCCGCGAATGGCGTGGGGTGCGTTCGCGCTCGCCGTCGTCGATCAACGGTGTCCCGCGGAGGGCCCGAAAACGGCTCGAAGTAGGATTTTTGCCGCATACAAGAATTACCCACATGCAAAATCAAATGCCCATAGAAACACACATTAATTAAATTATAATTAGTACATGCATATATATTTCTACACCAACCAATCAAAATCATTCACACATTTTCCAAACACAATACATACAAATAATCAAGGATAGAGAGTGAATTGAAAAGGAGGGGACTCACGGCTATGGAATTAATTAACAAAATGCCAATGGGGAAGCTCGGTTGGTAGTGGTGTGATGGTATCACGATTGGATGAGGGAGCTCAGCTTGGTGCTTCTACAATCCGGGCGCTGGATTGGAGTGGTGCGCCAATGGGGATCCGGCCAATGAGGAGAAGTCTAGGGGGGGTGCTGCTATGGGTGGAGGCGGCTGGATTATGGGGGAGATGATTTAGATTAGGGATTTGTTTAGGTTAGGGTTAAGAATAGGATTTAGTAATGGGTTTCGGGTTTGTGGGTAGCGGGTATTAATCTAATGGGTATTGGATTTTGGGTCAAGGCTAATGGGTAAGGGAGAATACCTCAAATAATGATAAATAAAAATAAACTATAATAATATTAATAATCAATAGTGACACCAAAAATAAGTAAGCAAAATACTAATAAAGGTAATTAGTCATCACCACAGAAATAAATACTAATAATAATTAATAAGCACCAATAATAAAAATAAAGGTAACACTAATAGTAATAACAATAAAAAATAAACTTAATGAAATAATGGAATAATAATTAAGTTAACAATTAATAATAATGGCAAATATAAAATGTCAAATTATCAATTACTATCTCATAAATAATTTCCATATTTAATAATATTAATCTCAAGAAAAATAATAAATTAACTTGATTAAATAAAAATAATCTACTAATCAAAATAAATACTCGAAGAAAATAAAAATACAGTATTTCTAACTGGGGATCTTACACTTATTGTTGGTTGTCAGATCCACCTCTAACACCACAGCTGATAGGCTTGACGACGCATGGTCAGTTAGGTTAGCCTGTGGATGGTCCTTCTTATTCTTTTTGGGACGACTGTGATATTCATTCACCTTGTGTCACTCTTTATTGCAGATGTAGTAAGTTCCCTTGAAGCGCTTGTTCTTGCCTTCTTGGTTGTCTGATCGGGGCGGAACTAGCACTTGAAAACGTGTGCTTTATGGAAAGAATGAAAAGCTTGTATGTGCTAATGTTCCCTCGATATTTCCGTTATAGTATTGGCTCAACGAGTCGAATCCACACGGACAGGAGGCGATAGAAGCATTAACAGTCTCTATTCACATCGTTTGTTAACAATTCTTTTTTGTTAAAAGAATTAGAAAATGAAAAGGAAAATAAAAGAAATCCAGAAAGTGGTAGGTGAGGAGATGTGATGAAAGCGGTGATGTGAAAATAAAAGAGAAGTGGTTTGAAAAATAAATAGAAAAGAAGATGAAGCTTGTGGTAAAGAAAATGAAAACAAAGACAAATAAAGAAAGCGGTGAAAACAACAATGAAAAGATAAAATAAGAGTTTTGAAATTGATTTTTAAAACAAGATAAAAGAAAACTAATGGCTACTAACTACTAATTGCTCTACTAACCATGCTAACCTCTTAGTGATAGTTGCCTCACATGAATCCTTGGCCATCACTAATCCTTGGCTTCAAGAGACGATACAAAGCATGGCTCATAAGATTGTTCTTCTACATTCAAACAACACATCAATACCACATAACAAGTTGCAAGCTACTGTTAAATCATCAAAAACCGGTTAGAGGTGAGCATGAAATAAAGAAGACATTGCAAGTTAGTAAGTTAGTGGGTTAGATGTTAGAAATGTTAGAATGTTAGAATCCATCATGAGCCATCAATGGCTTTTGCAAGAGCAAGGCCTTGTAGAGGCTATTAGATTCATGTGGATTATCAAGTAAGTGGTTAGATGGTTAGTGGTTAGTAGTTAGAATGTCATGAGAAGAAAAGTTAGCTAAGCATCATGTAAAAGATGGAGAAGATTACAATGGAGAAGAAAGGAGGCACCTTTACATAGATTGTCACCATCTATTACATCAATCCCTCTCTATCTCTCTCTGAATCTCTCAGCCCTACTACAAGATCTAAAAATAAAATACAAATACAAAATACAAGAAATGAAGAACACCTGCCCTACATTACACTAAAACATAGAAACCCTAGCCTAAAATTAAAAAACTGCTTCGTTTTGGACCTCTACAGGGGCTTTTATAGGCATAAGAGAGTTCTAGAAGACGAGACGGGGTCACGCATTGAAAATCAACGCGTGGTCCCACCAAATTATCGCGGATCCGCGACAATACCAGGGACAAAAGTCCCTGGTTTTGGTGAGAATCTTCCTCTGACTTCTAGGACTTTCCTAGTATATCCCATTTTTGGTATTTTCGCCCGAATATTCATCTGACGTGAGCAAAGGTCCAGATTCAATGCATCTTCTAGATGTTCCCTTACTTGGTCTCCAAGAAATCCGGAATTAATTACCAAAAATCGGGTTAATTAAGCTCTTATTACTCCTTTGCCCTTAAACTCCTGATTTATCTACAAGTGGGACCAAAATACGGTTTACACCGACATTTTATTCATAAATCGGTAAGAAAATGCGATATAATAATGCAGAATTGTAGACTAATCTGTCCTCCTCAATCTGAAGCCTCACAATGAGATCTTCCAACTTCAGCTCCTTGCCCTTATGTTTTAGGTAGTTCTTGAAATCTCTTCACGCAGGTGGGAGTTTCTCCACGATAGTAGAAACCTAAAAAATTTCAGGTAGAATCATATGTTCAACCTCTATCTCGTGCAAGATAAGTTAAAATTCTTGTACCTGACTGTGCATAGTTTTGCTGTCCACCATTTTATACTCCAGAAATCTTCTAATGACAAACTTCTTGGTTTCAGCTTCTTCAGTGTTATACTTCTTATCAAGACTTGCCATAACATCTTTGTCGTTGTGTAGGACTGTAGACATTGTAAAGAAAGTCATCCGGTCCATTTAAAATGTAATTTCTACAAAAGAAGTCACCTTGTGTCCGTGCAACAACTGCAAGGACAAGTCCGATCAGTTCCGGGTTCTGATAGATCCTCTTGCAGGAATTTGATCAAATGCAGAGTGGTTACGTAGAAGAGCATATTTTGTTGTCACCTCTTGAATTCAGTGCCATCAAATTTTTCCGTCCTCTCCAGCTTCAGATTAGGAAGTGGAGCATGCACCAATGTCTGAATTTGCATGTTTGGTACCTTGCTGGTACTGTCTTGATTAGTCTCAGACATCTTCTGTAATTCAAAAAGATTAGAAGTAAGTAACTTCAAGAATGATTATTGTCTTAAGATTGTTAGGTGCAAAAATTGATCTGACAACTAATCATATCACCGATCTAATTGGCTAGGTCGGTGAATATCAGGTGGGAGGTTTTCCATTTAGTAGAATGTTTCTTTAATTACAGAGCCACCTTTCAATTATCTTCCTTGCTTAAATACAATTAGACTAGTATTAGTCAGTCTCAATATAAAGTCATATTTATGAGTATAAATATTTCAGTATAACTCCTGTATAAAGAATATTAGTTCACTTATAAAGTAATTAGAGTGAGGTACGCATGTAGCGAATCTCCTTAAAACCCCGCTTTGATGCTAACGGGTTACTGGATGCTGGATTCCTAAGGTACAACACTCCTTCACAGTATTTGGATAACACTACCAAATCACCGCAGGGTCGAATCATAGTTAATCAGTACCTTTACAGGATTTCAATACAGTAGGACAGAGACAAATTTCAAGGAGAATATTTACCTTAACTTTGTAGGATATTCACTGTAGAGAAAGGAATGAGAGAGATGGATCTAAGTCTTAGAAAGAGACAGATTTAGACAACAATTCTTTATTCGAGCCCGTGCCTATACCCACGCTCGGACTCAAGCCCCGGCCCGGCTCCGGCGCCGCGCCAAGCCGGGCGGGCGGCTGCGCGCGTGTAGGCATGGTTTCCCCCAATCACGCGTCAAAACTCCAAGTACCAAAAGGGCATGCTTTTTGTTCACATTTTTCTCTATTTATACACTTCAATTGTCCATCCCATATCCAATGTGGGAGTAAATATTTTTAGCTACCTTTAGTCCCCTTTAGCTTTTGAATTATGCAAAATTTAGACTTGAATATCTTATTCATTCTAAAATGGATTTAAACATGTAAATATACCATATTCATCCCTAGTGGAAGGAGAACAACTCCAACCATTATCCAGTTGATTCTATCAATGAATCATGCCTTAATTCAGCTCAAAGATTCATGTTTTAATTCTTCATTTTCCCAACACACATAAGTCGTAATCTTGACAATCACTAGCTCTGTCTATCGACTTGATCCAGGATGCAGCCTCGATTTGGAAGTCTATATATATTTCATATATATGACATAGAGCCTCCGATGTTGTCATCTCCTCCAACCTTCCTCTCCTCCCCTCCCCTCCTCTTCCAGTAGTCTCCCCCCTCTCGTCGTCCTATCTACCTTTCTCCTTTGCTTCCCCTTCACCAATTACCCACATTCCTCCCTTCTTATTCTCTCTCTTTTGGTTCTGATCGCTACTTTCTTCTTCCTCATCATCTTCTTCTTCGAAGAGTTTTGTCTTTTCCTTTTCCTATTTGATTGTGTTGGTTTGCTTATTGCTGGACCCTGGCACTCCGGATCTATCTACTAGCCTGCTCGTTTTTTGAGTGCTCGCCATCTGTTTGATGGAATGTCTTACGGAGGTATGAGTTTTTCTAGGTGTTATCCTCTGCCACCGAATGGCCTGGGTGTCTGGTCGGAGGCCAGGAGGGCGGGACAGAGGAGTTTGAGGAACTATTGCCACTTTTGGGGCCAATTGGGCCACGCTACGTGGATATGCTTTATTTCCTCTGCCGACGGCCAGGCCATCGTGCTAGTGGGTGTCCTAAGCGATCGTGGCTTGGACCAAGGCTTCCTCTGAGTAAGATGGCGTCAGTTGAGAAGGTCTGCTCAGCCGCCTAAGGTGGTCGGAGGTGCTGGCGAGGAGACCTTAATAATGCGGGTCAGGCTTCCTAGAGAGATGATTCGAGGACTCGTGGTGAGGAAGAAGCTGCTTCTCTGCCTTCAGCTGGATGACTACATGGAAGAAGATGAAGTGGGCTCTGAGGTCAGAACAAGTTTCAACAACGCTGTTAGCAAAGGGGTGTCTAGTTCTCTAAATCGTTCTCTTTCCCAGTACTATTGGACTACGCACCGACAGTGGGCGAATGATCGGGGGGGACTAGGTTCTTAGTTCATTCTCTGGCGTCAGTTTCGGGGAGAGGCTGCAGTCGATGGTGGCCGGAGAGGAACAATGTCGATTTTTCTGCCGCGGATAAAGAGTCCTCTGCTCCCATTTAGTCTTCATGGCCGAAGGAAGTGGAGGTGAGGGAGTTTCGGTCAGCCTTTGTCGCCGGCCTGTCGCTGGCAAAGGTGGAGACTACATCTTCGTCGCTGCTCGACAAGGAGAACTGCTCGGTGGTGGGTGAGGGAGTGGAGAATCTTAGGTCGACCCACTCCAATCTTCGTCGTCGTCAGTGGCGATGGCTGATGAACAAGTCGATTGTGTCCCCTCGAAGCAAGCGAGCAGCAGGATCAAGGGTCAATGGGTGGTACGATGCTCACATTAGACATCAACTATGGCGCTGCGCAGTGTGAGGATCAAGGAGCAAATTTGAATTCAAATTTTGCTGTGGAGAAGGATGTTGAGTTGGGTGGCGGATCTGGAGAGTACTTGAGAGGCGTACCCTTTGTGGATCCGTATGCGTTAAGGGAATTGAGTCATTCTAAGGTGATAGGGGTTTGCGGGCCTTCATTTTGCACTCCTATTGAGGTACCCATTAATGGGTCGGTGGTGTGGTAGTATTAAGCTAATGGAGAGTACGCGAGTAGGAGCGGGGGGTGCTGGTCTTTCAAAGACCAAGTGCTATGCATGGGTCCATGGACCTAGGGATTAGTTGAGAGGCCTAAGGGCTTAAAGAAGGGATTTTTGTTGCAGCCCAGGGCTAAGGGTCTAAGGGAGAGATACTGGCAAAGCGCGAGAAGAGAAGTGATGCTCTTTTTATCAGCGTTCTGACTTGGGGTCAAGTATGTGCTGACTTAGTTTTTCCTTACATGGACCCAACGAAGAGTTCATTTACCAGATGGGTAAGAGATTTCATGACTACTTCCTGAACGATTATCAGAGCTTCATGGGGATTAGCGAAGCAGTAGGTTAAAAGAAAAAAGGCAATGCTAACCGGAATGGTTCAGCGGGATGACTGGGACTTTCTTCTTTTGGAGGAGAATTCCGCTGAGGAGTGGTAGGGACAGGGGGGCAGAAGAGGTGCGGCAGCTGAAGCGGATTGGTTCTTTTAGGGTCATGACTTGTTGAAAGGAGGTCGACGGTTAGCGTCAGAGAAGAGTACATCAGATCTGGTCAGACTTCACTCTGCAACGTCAGAATGGTCGCGTGGGCAACTGAAAACTTCGCAAAGATGTTGTCATAACGTTAGGAGGTCATTGACTTACTGTTGGAATTGGAAGGAACAATTTTGTATATTTTACATCTTTGTACCATTCAACTTTTTTGGCGTGTTTCATTGAATTCTCTTACTAATGAAATGCTGCGAGGCTTTATCGGCCTCACGGTTTTTTCTCAAAAAAAAAGGTAAACCATTACATATATCCTTGCATAATTTATCACAAGTAAGTTTGTAGAAGCTTTAGAATTCTATAGGTTAACTCTCTGTGGGCTTTATAAAGGTACAGCTTGGTGCCTATATTGCAACCTCGTCCATCTCTTCAGCAGACCCAATATATAAACATAAATTAAGGTGTTGGAGGAGAGAGTACAGTAGAGGAGGTGAATTCATGCCAGGTGCTGTTGAAGATTGCCAAGGAGTCTACGACGAAAGGCAAAGGAACAGCGGGCAGGAAAAAGTAGCAGCAGCAGAAAAAGACAGAGGTCAGTCGACCGGACCGGTCGACCGACGTGCACAATGTGCACAGGATTTGAGCGGTCGACCGGACCGGTCGACCGCAACACTCTGTCTGCAGAAGACAGAGCTCTCGGGTGTTTCGGTCGACGGACCGGTCGACCGGAGAGGCTCTCTGCAGGAACCCAACTCTCGGGTTATTTCGGTCGACCGGACCGGTCGACCGTAAGAGGGAGTCGGTCGACCGGACCGGTCGACCGACAGTCGGGTCTAGGCTGAAAACTGCTGTTTCGGGAAGTTATGTATTTAAGCCCTAATTATAATTTCTAGGGTTAAGTGCCTAGAGGAAAATAAGCTGCGGACTCTCTTGTGTTCATAGAGATCCAGAGCTATTGTAATCATCTTCTAAATTGAAACTCTCTCCATAGATTGCCCCGAGGACGTAGGCATTCAGGCCGAACCTCGTTAAATCGCGTGTTTTGTGATTGTGCGTTCTTCTCTTGTGATTTCTGTGATTTTGGGTGTTCTTTGTGGTTGTGGAGATAGTGTGATTCTCTGTTGGTTGTTGACGGTGCGCACAACAAGTGGTATCAGAGCTTCAGGTTACGCTTGGGATTCTGAGGATTCGAAGGGCTCCAGATCTGATCAGGTGGAGATCGTGTGTCGATCTTCAGGTCAGAGGTATTGGTGTTCAAGGAGATCGTGTGTCGATCTCAGAAGGACGCAAGGAGGGCTTGTTGAATCAGTGTTTGGAGTAGATCCGGTGAGAAACTCGATCTAGGGTTTCGAGAGGCAGGTAAAAATCCCATTTTTATCTGAGAAAAGATTTATTCCAATTTGGTTATTCTTTCCGCATAAATAGAGAATCAAAGGTAGATCTCAATGGCAGAAGAAACTACTTCCGTTAAAATAATGAATCACTCAAGGATCAAAGTTGTCAAGTTCAATGGAACTAATAATTTCGGGATGTGGAGGTGTGAGGTTATGGATGCATTGAATGCACAGAACCTCGAGGACACGCTCCTATTAGAGAGAAAGAAGACTACTACCACTGATGAAGAGTGGGCGAAGATGAACAGGTCGGCATGTGGGTTGATACGTTCATGCTTGTCACAAGACATCAAATATCTTGTACAACATGAGACGTCAGCTAAGAAACTGTGGAATACTCTTGAGAAGAAGTACCTGACAAAGAGTGTGGAGTCTAGGTTGCAGCTGAAGAGTAAACTGTATCAGTTCAGGATGCAGAAGGAAGCACAGTAAACGAGCACATCAACCGATATACTAAGCTTCTTACAGACTTGCTGAATGTGGATGTCACTGTAAGTGAGGAAGACAAGTCAATCATTTTCCTGAACTCACTCCCACCGGAGGAGTATGAGACATTCACTATGACATTCATAAATGGAAGGCAAACCTTAGTTTATGATGAAATATCGTCTGCACTGATGAGTTATGAGACAAGGAAGAATGAGAGACATTCTGTCAGTCAAGTTCATCAGCGGAGGCTTTGGAAGTAAGAGGCAGGAGTTCATCTAGGAAAGGCAAGGAGATGAGAGGAAGATCAAAGTCTAAGTCGGGCTTCAGGGATCTTAAGAAAAACCAGTGCATGTACTGCAAAGAGATTGGGCACTGGAAGGTTGACTGTCCAAAGTACAAGGGGAAGAAGAAGGAATCAAAATCTGAGGCAAATCTGGCAGAGTGACAAAACCTACAAGCGGTAAATCACAGACAGATGGAGCAGATTCAGATTCTTCAGTGTTCTCTTTTTCAGTGACTACTCCTGTTGTACGTTACTCGGGGGATAACGAGTGGATCCTGGACACAGGTGCTACATATCATGTATGCCCTAATCGAGATTGGTTTACCAGTCTTGAGAAGTTGGAGGGGTGTTCGGTCGTCATGGGCGATAATCATCCGTGCATCATGGAGGGTGTAGGCACTATTCCTATCAGGATGTTTGACGGGATGGTGAGGGAGCTGAAAGAAGTAAGATATGTACCTCAGCTGAAGAGGAACTTAATCTCAGTAGGAGCTTTGGAATCATTGGGCCTAGGAGTGACTATTAAGGAGGGAGTCCTTAAAATGACAAAGGGTTCGATGGTGGTGTTGAAGGCTGATCGCCGGAGTAACCTGTATTACTTGAGGGGTAGTACAGTGATAGGACAGGTGGCAGCTTCTACCAGTCAGAAGGAAGATCTAACCCGGCTATGGCACATGAGGCTGGGACATGCAGGGGAGAAATCGATGCAAGCTCTTGTGAGGAAAGGCTGCTGAAGGGTGCAGAGACCTGCAAGTTGGATCTATGTGAACATTGCATCATCGGCAAGAAGACGAAGGTGAAGTTTGGCACAGCTTCACACTGCACCGAAGGTATTCTTGACTATGTTCACACGGATGTATGGGGACCTTCCAAGACTGCATCAATTGGAGGTAACCACTATTTTGTGTCGTTCATTGATGACAATTCTAGGCGATGTTGGGTGTACACCATGCGACACAAAAGTGAAGTCCTAGAATTGTTTGTGAAGTGGAAGGCTAATCAGGAGAGAAGCACGGGAAGGAAGGTCAAGGTCCTCCGTTCTGACAACGGAGGAGAGTACAAATCAGATCCTTTCCTACAGCTATGTCTAGATGAGGGCATAGAGAGACACTTCACAGTAAGGGAAACTCCGCAACAGAATGGGGTGGCTGAAAGAATGAGCCGGACTTTGCTAGAGAAGGTTCGGTGCATGTTGTCAAATGCAGGATTGCCAAAGAAGTTTTGGGCTGAAGCTTTGGGATATGCATGCCATCTTGTGAACAGGTTGCCGTCGTCTGCAATAGGGGGAAAGTCCTCTTGAAGCTTGGTCAGGAAAAGCTGCTATGGACTATGATTTGCTACGGGTCTTCGGATGTCCAGCCTACTACCATGTCAAAGAAGACAAATTGGATCCAAGAGCAAGAAAGGGGTGTTCGTTGGCTTCAAGCGAGGAACTAAGGGGTTCAAGATTTGGATCAACAGGACAACAAGTTCATACTCAGCAGGGATGTCACATTTGATGAGGCTTCGTTGATGAAGCCTACGGTCTCTCAGCAGGTGGAGACCAACAAGACCAAGGAGCTATTGCAGCAGGTGGAGAGTGATGCATATCCACCATGTCTAGAGGATTCAGTGTCAGTGAGGATCATTCCTGAGGTGACACAGGGAGGTGATCAAGTTGCAGAAGAAGATGCTGAAGTTGTTGAAGAGGATCAGGAGCAGGTCATGGGTACTGTTCCAGATCCTACTGCAGTTGGAAGACCACGGAGGAATACTAGGAGACCAGGCTGGCTCACCACCGATATGGTTGTTTCATATGCACTTCCAGTTGTTGAAGAGGCTATTCCATCTACATTCAGAGAAGCTGAGATCAGTTCAGAAGCATATATGTGGAAGGAGGCCATGAATGAAGAGATGCAATCTCTTTATAAGAACAACACATGGGAACTTACTAAGTTGCCCAAGGGAAGAAGGCCATAGGGTGCAAGTGGGTATTTGCTAAGAAGCAAGGATCTCTTCAAGAAGATACAGTGCGCTACAAGGCAAGGTTGTGGCTAAGGGCTACGCTCAGAGAGAAGGAATCGACTACAACGAGGTGTTCTCCCCAGTAGTTAAACACTCGTCTATTCGGATTCTATTGGCCTTGGTGGCGCAGAATGAGTTTGGATCTTGACCAACTTGATGTGAAGACCGCCTTTCTCCACGGCGATCTTGAGGAGGAGATCTATATGACACAGCCCACAGGTTACAAAGCTGCAGGGAAGGAAGAGTTGGTATGCAAGCTGAAGAAATCGCTGTACGGTTTGAAGCAGTCTCCTAGACAGTGGTACAAGCGATTTGAAGCTTCATCAGGAAGAAGAAGTACACAAGAAGCCATTTCGATCCATGTGTGTACTACAATAAACTACCATCATGTGAATATATCTATCTACTTCTTTATGTAGATGATATGTTGATTGCTTCTAGGTCAAGATCTGCTATTGATTCTCTGAAGAAGATGTTGTCGTCAGAGTTTGAGATGAAGGACCTGGGGGAAGCAAGGAAGGTATTGGGCATGGAGATCACAAGAGACAGAAAAACTGGCAGAATAAGTTTGACTCAGAAGGGCTATCTGGAGAAGGTACTGCAGAGGTTTAATATCGGGAAAGATACTAAGACTGTTAGTACACCAATGGCGCCACACTTCAAATTGTCAGCGAAGATGTCTCCAAAGAGTGTTCAAGAGCGTGAACATATGTCTCATGTTCCATATGCCAATGCGGTGGGTAGCTTGATGTATGCAATGGTGTGTACGAGGCCAGATATTTCACAGGCAGTCTCCATGGTGAGTAGATACATGCATGATCCTGGACAAGGTCATTGGGAAGCTGTGAAATGGATTCTGAGGTACATCAAGGGAACTGTTGATGTAGGCCTAGTGTTCGAGAAGGACGACACCGGAAAGCAAGAGTGCATAGGGTATGTGGATTCAGACTATGCAGGTGACCTTGACAAACGCCGGTCGACGACGGGATATGTCTTCACATTCTCGCAGGCACCGGTGAGTTGGCGCTCCACACTTCAGTCTACCGTCGCTTTGTCGACCACAGAGGCTGAATATATGGCTTTGACAGAGGCCATGAAGGAGGCAATTTGGCTACGGGTTGCTCGATGACTTGGGAGTGGAACAGGAGATCTTGAAGATAAACTGTGACAGCATGAGTGCCATTTATTTGGCAAGGAACCAAGTCTACCATGCAAGGACGAAGCACATCGATGTCAGGTATCACTTTGTTCGGGAGATTCTGGAAGAAGGCGACATTGACCTGTTGAAGATTCACACTTCGGAGAATCCGGCCGATATGCTTACAAAGGTGGTGTCGGGAGTAAAGTTTGCACACTGCAAAGACTTGCTTCATATCCTTCAGGTGAATTGAGCTTGCTGAAGCTCATTGGGGAACTACGGACGGCTTGATCCCTTGGGCAAGGGTACGTAGGCAACCGGGTTGGTGCAGCCGCTTCCGAGTCGTCATTCGGCTCAGATTTGAAATCTTCACCGAGGTGGAGAATTGTGGAGAGAGAGAGTACAGTAGAGGAGGTGAATTCATGCCAGGTGCTGTTGAAGATTGCCAAGGAGTCTACGACGAAAGGCAAAGGAACAGCGGGCAGGAAAAAGCAGCCAGCAGCAGAAAAGACAGAGGTCGGTCGACCGGATCGGTCGACCGACGTGCACAACGTGCACAGGATTTGAGCGGTCGACCGGACCGGTCGACCGCAACACTCTGTCTGC